>NMUG010013429.1:0-10109 GCA_002855965.1 Monotropa hypopitys
TTTTGATGACGTGGCAATGTTCATGACATATTTACCAGACTGGCCTTATCGGATCTCCTCATTCATCCTACACTCTGTTGCTTCGTCCATTGCCCCATGTATGACGTTGATGACCCCGACAATGCCGTCCTCATCGCGGGCTAGTGGTGGTGGTAGTCCGGTAGCAGTCTTCTCCTCATCAATGTATTCCAGGAGCCTCCCTGCTTGTACCTGCTCCTCCAAGAACGACTTGAAAGCTCTGCATCTGGTGGTGAGGTGTCCCCTATCCCGGTGATAGGAGCACCTCATGGAGGCATTTTTGCCCTGTGGATACCCCACGATCTTGGGAGGCAACCTGAAGAAGTCCTCCTTTTCTATCTTCTGGAGGAGCTCGTAGATGGGTATCTTGAATACCGTCTCATTTGCTTGGAACTCCTCTGGCCGGGGCACCCTCTTCTCCTTGGATTTTATTTCATTAACTTGCCTCAGTGCCCTTGCTCCAGATCCAGGCTTTGAGCTGGAATTTGGCTCAGACTTAAGCCTCTCCGACCTGGCCTCCTCCAGTCGGCAGTGCTTCTCAAATCTGGACATTAGGTCATCCATGTCCACCGAGCTGCAAAGTGTGAGGCCCTCGAAGCATCTGCTTCGAGAATCCAGTCCCATTTTGAAAGAGAGGACTGCAGTTTCCGGGGCACATCCCTCTATCTCGTTGTATACCTCCCAGTACCATACCACATACTTCCAGAGTGATTCCCCCTTACCCACCCGAAGCAAAAGCAAGGCATCCACCTCCTTCTTCTGCTTTGTGCTAGTGACGAACCTGACTAGGAAGGCCTGAGATAGCTCCCAGAATGAGCTGATGGACTGCTCTGGTAACTTATCGAAACAAATGAGCCCAAGGTCTCCCAAGATGGAAGGGAAGACCTTATAGAGGAGTTCATCCTCTATGATGTGGAGGGACATCATTTGTCAAAAATGTACCAAGTACACGTATGCATCAGATGTGAGCTCGTATTTCTTGAATTTGGGCGTAGCAAAGCCCCGTGGAGCCCGGTATGCATCAATAGCCAGACTGAACGGTGAAGATATTAGCTATACATGGACTTGATCTGCCTGGCTGATGGTGGCTCAGTCGTTCCCACGTTTGGCATCCAGTTTGTCCCGGAGGTCTCCAGACTGAACACCCCTCTCCCTTGCATGGGACCTGGAATAGACCGAAGCCTGCCGTTTGGTGGTCCGGTTGTCCTCTTTCCCTTTGCGCTTCCTCTCCTGCCTCTTGAGCTGGATTTCATGGGTCGTCGTCCCACTGCTTGCCCAGTCTGGCTCCTAGCTTGCCGTAGAACATTTCACTACCCCGGAACTTCTACCGAGATGTAATAATGCTAAAGTCCGAGGAGTCTTGTCATAATCTGGGTCTACCGAAGCCTTACCCTTCCTTCTCCTTTCACGCCCGGAGTGATCGGGATGAGTTTCTGGCCTGCACTCATCCAGATGGTGCCTTCTGTGATCCCTCCTCCTGTCAGGAGAACGAGACCTTCTCCTGCCCCGATCTTCCCCTGACTATCCTGTTCTCTGAGATTCCTTTGCCCATAGCTCCTCTTTTAAATAGAATACATCCTCTTGGATAGCTAGGATGATTTCGTCTTTCTTATTGACCCGGTCTTCCAAAGTGCGGATGTAGGCCCTGGAGCCCTGATCCTTCAATGACCTAATGGGTGTTGTACCGTTGATGGTCTGGTATTTCCCCGTCACTGTGGCAGGAGTTCCGTCGATTGGCAGGAGAAAAAAGTCCTCAAGAGTGTGATTTTCCTATCCAGTTGGTCCCGAATGTGTTGGTAGAGCCATTGCTACGAGTTGCTTAGCGAGGTTGATCAAAAATTGACAAGTGCTGTTCTTCCCCAGCAGAGTCGCCAATTGTGGATTCCTATACCCTTGACCCGACTTGCTTACCAAATATTCAATCGGAAACGACTGTTTTAACTTCCTGCAACCAAAGGAAACTGTTAGAACTGTCCGAAACCGTTCGCCTAAAAGGCCCTCCGATGCCTAAGTCAGGTATGTGCTTTGAGAGAATAATGTAGCAGAATAACAGCTTTGTAAAACTAGAAAAAGTACAGCCTTTACCCAGTTGTGCAACTGTTGTATTTATAGCCTTCCCGTGGGGCATCCAATCTGGCGACAATCTCGGTAACCGTCCCAGATATTCCGCTGCAATATCCGGGATCTTCCCAGCTTTCCATATTAGTCAAACGATCATATTGATCTGGAGTACAATAGCCCGAAGAGAACCCAAAAGTTGTATTCTGCCCGATGGGCCTTAGCCCGGAGGCCATCCTTGCTGGGTCGAGGCATATTGGCACGTGCCTTGACCCTTTAATGTATCCTGACCGTATGGTCTGGTGCCAGGTAGTCCACCGGGCTACCGTAGCAGTTCCCATCTCACAACTTAGAATGCGTGCTGGACCGGTGGCCCTCCAATTAGTCCAACCATGTCTAGCCTATGATGGGCCTGCCCCCAATGGCCTTGCTCCTGATCAGACCCAAAGGCCATACATAGTTCGGTTACTACATCCATGTTTACAAAAAATTAACTAGCATAGAAACAAAGCATGAAGTAAAGAGACCATTGTTCAAAATAGAGAAAGAAAAGTCCTCAGTACATCACAGCAAAACAAGCGAAGAAAAAAGTACAAGGAAAAAAGAAAAGCAAATCAAAGCCTATCTAAAGTTACACAATCTCTAGTGGCTTGTGAAAATGTGATACAACGCTAGGCCAATACCTAAAGGGGTGAATAGGTTGGCCAATTAAAATTTCTATGAATCCTCTTTTAAATGATTAGTTTGAATGATTGTGATTTATGCCAAATTAGTTAAGTGATTGATTACTATGCGCAAGTGGAAGCAATAATAAAGTAAAAAGTAAAACAATCACAAGTGCAATGAGAAGTGTAAGACAATCACAGGTGAAAAAGATGTGTAAGGGAATAAGAGACAATCAGTGACACAACACAAAATTTATAGTGGAAACCACTTAAGCATCAATTGATCCATAAGTATAAAACCACTTGACCTAGTCTACTTTTCCACTAAAAACAACAAAGGTTTAAGAATTACAAGAGTTACCGACTTTATACCCAAAGCCCACCTAGCTCCTGTAGACCTAAAGCACCCCGATCCCCTTCTATTGTCCTCTAGAAACCCACAGTGGCAGGCACTGATCTTCAACTCGCGATCGGCTCCAGAGTGCTCTGGCCAAAATGTAGACTAGGATCAACCACAAGGTACGAAGTGAAGTAGAGTGAAGAAAACACTAGATGATATTATCTAGTAGAATAGGAAGACAATAGAGTTGAGGGAAGCACTTAAATAAGTGTCAAACTCCAATGTACACTAGAAAAGAGTGAACTAAGGCTATAAGCCCAATGAATAATCCCAAAGGAGAAGATCGAGAATTTTCACTACAATGAATAAGTTGATCTAAAAGGTACAAGACCCAAAGAGACATTCTTTCGAATTCTCTAAATCAACTAATATCAACAATCTCAAATGACAAACTAGGGTAAGCAATATTTGCTAAAAAGGAACCCTATAAAGAGATTGAACAAGGAAATTCACCAAGTCAATAGACCAAAGGGTAAATCACTAGGCTTATCAAAACCCTAGGTGAAATATACCTATACAATCTCTAAATGTCATAATGACAAGGGTAAAGCACAAGACTTATAGAAAATCCTAAGAGAGATTAGACAAGGATATTGAGCTCTTCAAAACCCTATGAGGATTAAGGGATAAAGCATTAGGCTTGATAATAATCCCAATCAAGAACAATATCCAAACCCTAGAAATTCTAGAAGACAACAAGAACAAAGGAACCTAGAATTTTAGATTCATACAACTTTCTAAAGATCAAGTGAATAACCCTAGATACACATTCTTGCTACAAATCAAAATCTAGAGATCAAGACCACAAGATCTAGAAAACTAGACACACACTATAACAATCTATCCTTGCAAGAAAATATAATATACTAATGTATATAGATTATCTAAAGTAGATAAACAAGGAGAGAACAAGTAAAGAGCAAGAGATAAGGAAACACTTAACCTTCAAGATGATTTCTTGATGAGAACCAAAATTTACAGTAGCTAATGAAAGAAATCACAGAGAGATTTTTGATTTTTATGTTCTTGATGATCTTAGATGCTCTCAAATGATCATAAGTGTTTCTATATATACTAGGGAACATTAGGGAAGGATTAGGGATTAAAAAGATGTTAATTTTGGACAAAAATACTCTTAGACGCTTTTCTAAACCGACTTAAAATAAGAAATATGGATAATATTTTCTGCTGTACGAAGAAGTGTAACCGGTAGCGCTGATAGTCGTAATCGGTTACGGAAGTCTCTGCTAAAAGGGAATCAAAGACAGGCCAAGAACTATAACCGGTTGTGCATAAAATGGCGTAACCACTTGTAGTTAGATTTATGAAGCTTTGATCAAATAGAGCGTTGCCGGTTGCGCATAAGGGCGTAACCGGTTGCGCAACTCTCTGTCACACCTGCAACTCTGCAACAACTTAGGACATGCGCTACCAGTTGCGCATAAATTGGCGTAACCGGTTGCGGTCACAGTAGATTTTTCTTCCTAAGGAATTCTAGGGAAGGAATTTTAAGGCAATAAATGAACTGACGACGCAACAAAGGATCAAATATGGAAAGACAAGGAATTTACCAAGAATACCAATATTAGAACGACCCATTGCACGAACCTTTAAATGCCAAAAATCCTTCAATTTGTTGATGAGGCGCCACATCGAAATCTTTATGGCTCAGGAAGTGGAGCATCTACCTATGCTATCCCAAACCAAAATTGAAAGATTTAAGATACAACAACCTTCCGAAAAATAGCCAATACAAAAAATCGGTAATAGCTCGGTCGTCTGCACGCCAGCCATGGGGGTGTCAGTAGCAATAGTAACATAAGGTTGGATAAGAGAGGCATCGATCGAAACCTCAAGAGGAGGATCAGAAGCTATAATAGCTCCAGCAGCAGCTTCAGGGCCTGTCTCTTCTACAGGGAGCATAACCTGCTCGCCAGATAAGGCTTTGCTTGGCAGAGGAACCTCCTTTCGTAAAGGGGAGTCCTCCGCTATGCCACAAGCATCCATGATTAGCGGCCACATCTCTGCGAAGATGAGATCCTTTAGCTGAGGCAACTGCTCATAGAATTGAGCAGTATACTCCGAGATAGTTACCTCGCAACCCCTCTAATAGGCCTTGGCAGCAGATTCCTTGCCCTCCAGCAAGGCCGCCTTGGTACGCTCTAACTCCTAGGTCTTAGCCTTCTATTTATCCACCATCGCGGATTTGTCTGCCTCAAATGCCTTGGTCCTCTGCTCTATCTCAGCCCGAGCAGCCATTCTCGCCAGCTCCATTGCAGCTTTGTTCTTCTTATCCACCTCCGTCAGCTTGGCATTCAGTCCCTGAGTTCTCTCTCTCTCTCTCTCTCTCTCTCTCTCTCTCCTGGGACAGGGCAACAGATGAACCGTCATACTTGGAGTTCATCATCAAAAGTCTATCCTCAGTTCTTTTGGCCAGGGCTATCGCCTTGTTAGCGCAGTCAGTCTCCAGAGAGCAGTCCAACTGAAGGCTCTAGTACCGGTCTGAGAGCTCAATAGTACACTATACGTCCTAGTAAAAGAAGAAAAAACAAGTAAGAAGCAATAAAGATGCAATAATTCAAAAAGCAAAGTTTTCAGCACCTTCATAGAATAAGAGAAGGCCTTGGCAGCCAGGTCTATTGTGTTCGTCCTTGCCTCCTCGGCAACATCATGCGGCATCATCAAGGCCTGAAACAACCCGATGGAGGCACTTGGGTTTAGTAGGCCATCCTCTACAGTTACCAGGTTTCCATCATCCTTGGTCAACACTGGGGACTATATGTTAACCCCCTCAGCGAGCTCCACCGCAACTGCCTTCCCAATGGCTGACCGGGTGAGCACTCCTTTCTTTAGCCTCTTCAACCTTTGGGCTTCTTTGTGGGCCCCTTCATATCCTTGGATCTTATACAGAATCGAAGTATAGGACCGGTGGGAGCAGGAGGTGGCACCTTGGTAACTGGCACTGCGACAACAGGTGGTGGCAGAGCGGCATCAGCAGCGATTGCAGAAGGAGAAGTAGCAAGAGAATATGTGCCAATCACCTTGGGAGGTGTGACAGCTTTCTTGACGGGCCGTGTAGTATACATGTCGGTGAAGCTCCAACCGGCCATGTCTTCTCTTGAGTCTTTGTCCCAAGCCCGCAAATTAAAAAATGTACAAGAAGGCAGTTCCCAAGAGGACGACCCAGTAGCATCAGGATCAGTAGGAGAAAGTGGAGTCTCCCACTATTCAACCTCTTCAAGAATGTCTTCCTCCTCGAGGTTTATTATGCTAGGCTCAGTAATAGTCACCCCTTAGTCCTCGGTAGGGATGCTGATAGGGATGGCGAGTTCAGCAGGGGCTATGTCAAGGTCGACAACAGGACGCCATGTATCGTGGTATCCACGGTAGTGCGGAACGTAACCCAGAAGATTCTCGACGGACCTGTCTATCAACTTCCCAGTCGAGATCACATAGTTAGTTGCCTTCCGGACCTCCTTGTTATTGTAAAACTTGTTGTGAAGAGAGTTCTGGTTTACGTGAGCATCTGTAGCAACAAAGTAACAAAAGTCAGAATCGGTTAAAGTCATGGAAGCAGCAAAAAGAGCATAAAGAAAGGAAAAGGAGGGATACTGACGAGGGACCCCAACTCTTCGAGGAATCAGATTCTCCCTTTTCGAGCTGGGAGTGAACTTTCAGTTCCCAATCACGATCAAGAAATCATCGTCGTCCTCTCTAGTGGAGTCAGGGAGCCACTCGACCAGTTTGCCCCTGTTCGTCCAGACTTTCAGGTACCATACACCACCCCGGGTATGGTTGATGGTGTAGTGGTACAATATCTCCCAAATGCCTATCCTCGACCCGATTATCAGATTCAAGGCAGCGATGCCCATCACAGCCCGGACTGTGTTGGTTACCACTTGCATCAGAGTCAGGTTAAGATAGCAAAGGAAGTGACGAAGAAGAGGGTACAGAGGGAATCACACCCTAGCCTCGACAATCTGGATTATCGTGATATGAAGGGTGTTATTATCAGCCCTGCTTTTGTCGTAGTCAGCATGAGCGAGGCTGATAATAACATCCTCAAGTATCCCATACTCCACCCAAAAGGCCTCAATCCTTGCTGGGCTGTTAACCAACGATCGAAAGAAGCCCATGGCGATGGAAGAAGAAGAAGGGAACTTACTCAACTGGGTCGAGAGAAGAAAGCAAAGGCAGGGAGAGAGTTAGGGTTTGTAGAGGGCCAGAACTCAGAAGGATTCGAGAAGAAGAGAAGATGGGAGATTTGAAAGGCGTAACATACACTTTTATCGAAGAGACAACACGCGTGGAATGTCGCTCTCAAACGGTCCACGTCTGCCTCGAAAGAAGTGCCTGGGCCCTAGTGTATTAATTGTGCAATTAATGTGGCGGGACTTTAGAAATGGCGGTAGGCCTTATCCAATAAATGGAATGACAGTATTTTGGGTACTGTGAGCTCTGCCCACTTCCGCTGTGCGACTGAAGTAGTCAGAGCTAGGGAGCAATTGTGGTGGGATTAATCCGGATTATCCACGTATCTAGGGCGTATTCGTATTATCCCAGCATCGTGCATTAGTTCGGCACTAGTCTTCCACGCCATCAGCAACCTCGCATTGTAGATTAGGTCGGCCCAGTACGGCTAGATATCCATCTAGTGCGGGGACCAGTTATTCAGTGTGGCAGTGCTATATCTCAATTGATATAGATAGCCACGTGTCCAACGGCCAGCTACACTACGGATTAGGTTGGCCCTGTGTGGCTAACATCCTGATAGTCAGGCGGACACCGTTCAAAAATGCATAGGCCAGATCATGGTAGATGCAGCTAGTCATTTACCCTACCCAGTATCTTTGCTATGTAGATCAAGTTGGTTCTGTACGGCTAACATACTCACAACATGGAGACCAGTCTTGTAGAGAAGCACGTGCCAGACCATGTATGATATAGTTGGACATGTGCACAAGCAGTGCCCGCTGTGCGGATTAGGTTGGCCTTGTGCGGTCGACATCCACCAGCACGACACCTAGTAATATAGTGCGTGAAAAGGTGCAGATAAGGTATCCAGGTGTCAACCAGCCAGCGGATGGTGGATGACACGCGTGTCAGACTTCCCATTCTCGAAGGAATATTCAGAGACCCCAGAACAAATAAAAATACATGCCGACATTCTCTCTTGTCTGAGTATGTGGTCAGACAACGGACAGGCTGCAACAGAATCAAGGAAAAGGGACGAGGAGTCCCATGCAGACCTCGATTTCCAGCGAGAAACTGGAAACTCGAAAGGCAGGTATATAAGCAGGAGTTCAGCCACCGATGGAAAGTACATGCTATTTGGCTATCAGAACTCTGCTTGTGCTTACTCTCAGCTTTTTCGATTCAGAATTAACTTAGTTATCGGAGAACTTTCGGGTCGTTCGAGGTGGGAGGTACTCTAACCGTTTTCTGTGAGTGTAGAGACAGAAAGAGCAGGAACAATCTAGTAGGGTATCCAGATAATTCAGTCACCAGGTATTCACCGACGAGAATAGTACAAGTGCATTTTATCCGCGCAGAATACTTTATTTTTAAAAATAGATTTACTACATTCTTATTTTTAGTTCATTGAGAAATTGAGTCTTCAATGGACCAATATTCCACACTGAAAACAAAGAATTCTATCTTTAGTGGACAGGGCAGAGAGTCCCTACTCTCTCCTTTTGGAAAAGGGGAGTTCTATATATAACTATCTAAACGTTGAATATTTTCGGAAATTTTTTGATTTTGGATATTTTTTAAATATAGTCCATGTTTTTTTTTAATTTTGGACATTTTTATCCTTGATTTGAAATGATATTTTTGGAAATTTTTTGAATCATTCAAACATAAACTTCCGAAAATCATTAAACCATTCGGATGCAAACTTTCAAAATAACCTATGTCATTCGAAATAACATTTATACACAAACTTTCAAATTTTGTGAAATTATTTGGGACACAAACTTTTGAAGACTGCTGTATTCATCATTTCACGAGGAAAATGAAGGGTGGCAGTCGGATCAACAAAGTGGGGAACCCGTCTTTTTCTTCTACAGTTACGGATTACTATAACTGATCACTCCAAAGCACGACCATGGTGGCCAGCGGAGGAAGAGACACCACGCCAAAATCAACCACCAAACGCCGAAATAAACAACCCCAGAAGAACACTCTACACCACCACCACCACCAGCAGCAGCAGCAAGAGAGCCTTGCCCAGCTTCTCAACCTTGTATCCTCTGCCACCACTGCAGCCCACTCCTTCCTCTCCCACAATGACCTCCGCCTTCTCCCTTCCCAGACCCTATCACTCGAATCCCACATATCCTCTTCCTCTCTGGCTCTCTCCAAACTCGTCTCTCTCCTTCCAAACCATGTCTCTCTCTCCCCTCCACCAAACTCATCCCCGTCCTCAACCCCACCCACGTGCTGGTTCCACCGCTTCCTTTCCTCTGCATCTGCGGACGACTACGATCCCAGATGGGTCGAAGCCTTCCGCATGTCCAAACCCTCATTCTCTCTCCTCCTCCGACTTCTCGCCCCTTCTCTCGCCTCACTTTCCCCCATCCCCCCAAACTACGCCCTTGCCGCCGCCCTCTTCCGCCTCTCCCACGCGGCCTCCTACAAGTCCGTTGCCCGCCGGTTCATGCTCGACTCTGCCACCGCTTGTCGTGTGTTTTACACGGTATGCAAAGCAATTACCGATAGGTTAGGTCACTTGTTCGAATTTGAGTCGGATATCAAGAGAATTGTGGTGGGGTTCGGTTGGATTTCGCTTCCAAATTGTTGCGGGGTCTTAGGGCTTGATCAATTTCAGATAGACGGTGACTTGTTGGGTGAAGATGGGTTTTTGATGGTTCAGGCATTGGTAGATTCAGAAGGGAGATTTTTAGATGTTTCGGCTGGGTGGCCGAGTACGATGAAACCTGAAACAATGCTACGCCAAACGAAGC
>NMUG010013430.1:0-10110 GCA_002855965.1 Monotropa hypopitys
TGAAAAATAAGAGTTTTCCCTCCATACGCACACATATATAACCCCAAGGTGAAAACACCACAATTCCCTTAATGGGAACAAAAGTCTGCCAAAAAGCCTATGTGCACCAGTGCATGCACCGATACAGCCGACCAGGTTTTCAATTCAGAATCACTTTATACCACTACATGCACTGATGCAACGGGTTGGGGAAAAATAGTGCCACTTTGCACCGGTGTATGCAACGATGCAACAAGTTGGGAAAAACAGTGTCACTTTGCACCGGTGCACGCACCGATATAACATGCACTAGATTTGGTTTTAAGGACCAAATCTATCTCGGGCCATCTCGAGACACCCCGAACCAATCCAAGACCCTCAGGAATTAATTGAACTCACTACAACACATCATTGGACTCAATCGGAGATAGATATTTGAAACGTAGAGTCCTCAAACGAATTCTAAACCTTAGAATATCTATATTTTAACGTATATAAATGAATCAAAACGGCTTATAATCGATTCGATTCAAGTTTTGGAAATTTTCACAAAAACTTAGATTCTCGCATATAATCGCGTATAATTCAATTCTACGAGTTGACATAGATTACCAACCTTGTTTAGAACACTCTTTGAAGATTTCGTGAAGATCAAACGTCGAACGATTCTGCGGCAATTCTCTTTTTTCTTCCTCTCCTTTCTCTCTTTTCTCTCCTCTTCCTTTGCCGATTTCTTCCTCCCATTTTCTTTTCTTTTTGATTTTATTTTAATTTAATTCTTATGTAGTTATTATATATATATTATGGATAAGTTTTAAATTATAAACTATATTGAATACGTCTTCCGGTTACAATACGATGCCACAAAATGCATCATAGTTACGATATTACTTAAGTCGAATTATTCGTATTTTACGTTTTATCTTTTAATTATTTTATTTATCCTTTTATTCTAAAAATATTTACCGAACCTCCAAAATTCCTAGATTTCACCCATAATTATTATTAAATTTTTTTATCTTTATAAAAATTATAAACTTCTAATTTCTTTATTAAGCTCTTTAATTATTTTTATTAGCTTAAACCATAATTATTTTTTATTATTAAAATTTCAGGTATTATAGATGAGGAGAAGACAACGGTCGGACGGCCGCCCCCGCCTCCCCGGTGCAATGTGGAGGCCATACAAGTCATCAACGT
Organism: Monotropa hypopitys; assembly: GCA_002855965.1. Classification (NCBI taxonomy): domain Eukaryota; kingdom Viridiplantae; phylum Streptophyta; class Magnoliopsida; order Ericales; family Ericaceae; genus Monotropa; species Monotropa hypopitys. Next base: position 1,180 of record NMUG010013430.1, read on the forward strand.
CATTCACGGGATGATGGATTCGGCGACCGAGCAAAGAATTAACGAAGAAATTTGGCAGGCTCAAGTCGGACAGATGGTGATGAATGTTGGTACGACACAGAAGCGTCCACGACCAGAGCCGGACAGTAAATGGCAGATAACCTTTTCGGAGAAAGTCCAACTCCAGCATAGCGACGCTCTGGTCGTCAGCTTGAAGCTGGGTGATTGCTTGGTCCGGAGGATACTTATCGATCCGGGGAGCTCTGCGAATGTGATGTACTACCCTCTGTTCAAACAGTTGGGCTATTTGATGGACGAGATGGTCCCTTCCGAGGTACCCCTGACGGCTTCAACTCAGCTCCGGTCTGGCCCCTAGAAAGGGTCTGTGTTCCGGTTATAGCCGGAAGTAAGACGGTGCACACCAAGTTCGTGCTGGTAGACGTCCTGAGCCCCTACAATGCCATACTGGGCCAGGAATGGCTACACAAGATGGAGGCCATTGCGTCCACTTTTCTGCAAGTGGTACGGTTCAATGGCCCTAATGGGCAAAACATATATATGGAGATCAAATGGCATCAAAGAAGTGCTATGTTGTTGCTGTTAAGAGCAAGACCACCCCGTCTCAAGTTCATTGGGTGGAAACATCAGACACTCTGGTTCTGGAAGACGTCGGTACCGAAGCAGCAGGAAAGACTATTGAAGAGCGCATCCGTGTTCCGGTCGAAGAAGACAATGAATGCTTCTTCCTCATTGGGTCGGCCATACCGGAACCGAATCAAGAGGATATGCTCCGGCTCTTGAGGGCCAACATCGACGTGTTCACATGGACACCGTACGAAATGCTAGGGGTCAGTCCGGATTTGCTATGCCACCGACTCAACGTTGACCTTGCTTTTCAGCCGGTTGTGCAAAGAGCCCGTTGTTCGGCAGCAATTCACACGGAAGCTGTCATTGAAGAGGTGGACATGTTGATGGAAGCAAGGGCGATCCGGGAGGTGCAGTACCCTACGTGGTTGGCCAACACGGTGGTGGTCAAGAAAAAGAACGAGAAGTTTTGGGTGTGCGTCGATTACACCAACTTGAATGATGCCTGCCCGAAGGACCCATTCCCCCTTCCCCAGATTGACCAACTGGTGGACGCTACGTCCGGTCACGATCGACTTAGCTTCATGGATGCATACCGGGGCTACCACCAAATAGCCATGTATCATCCCGACGCCGAGAAGGCGACCTTCATCTCCTCTAGGAGGTTGTACTGCTATCAGGTGATGCCGTTCGGGTTAAAGAATGCCGGAGCAACTTACCAGAGGATGGTGACGACCATGTTCTGGGAATACATTGGCCGAACCATGGAAGCCTACATAGATGATATGGTTGTGAAGAACAAAGAAGCCTGTGACCACCTGGGAGACCTACAACAGATTTTTGATGTGCTCAAGCAGCACCGGCTCAAGCTAAACGCGGAAAAGTGTGCCTTTGGTGTGGGCTCCCGACGGTTTCTCGGGCACTTGGTCACCAGAAGGGGAATTGAGGCAGACCCAAACTAGATAACAGCGATCCGGGATCTTCAGGATCCCCGCACCATCAAAGAGGTTCAGAAGCCCACTGGAATGGCCGCAATATTGAATCGGTTTATCAGTCGGTCATCAGACAAGTGTCGACTTTTCTTCGATCTCATCAAGAAGTCCAACAGGCGCAATTTCCAATGGACCGAAAGGTCAGGCCAAGCCTTGGCCGAACTGAAGCAGTATCAGTTGAAAAGCCCAATCCACATTCCTCTTTAAAACCAAGGTGTTAATGAGAGGGAAACCTGAGTCTTATAACCAATAGAGATGAGACATAATTAAGCGGTGTGGGATACATTCCAATACACCCTCCTGGACCACAACACAGGGATGCCGGACACTCGGCACACCCGACACAGGCCCAACCATGCTCTGATACCAAGTTGAAAAGCCCAATCCACATTCCTCCTTAAAACCAAGGTGTTAAGGAGAGGGAAACTTGAGTCTTATAACCAATAGAGATGTGACATAATTAGGCGATGTGGGATACATTCCAACAGTATCTGACCGAGGCACCTCTGCTTGCCGTACCACGAGAGCATGAGGAATTTACTTGTACCTTGCCGTCTCACAACACTCGGTTAGTTCGGTCTTGGTATGTCAGGAGGGGCAGAACCATATCCCAGTATACTACTCCAGCAAAACCCTGCTAGATGTCGAGACACGGTACCTGCCCTGACAGAGTACCCTCTCAAGGCAGTGCTCTGGAAAGCCGATTTGTCCAATCGCATATCCAAATGGGCTGTGGAACTGGCCAACTTCAACATCCGGTACCAGCCCCGGACCGCCATTAAAGCCCAAGTACTGGCGGACTTTGTTGCAGAATTCTCCCCCAGACCACTAGAAGAAGATCCGGATTCTATCCGGGCCAACCATCACCTTACCGAAACGGAACACCCTCCTGGCCTGAGCTCCGGCTGGAAGCTTTATGTCGATGGGGCGTCAAAGGTACGAGGAGCCAGAGCAGGAGTGGTGATAATTTCACCAGAAGGTATAGCTCATGAGCACGCCATTCAACTGGAATTCCCGGCTTCAAATAATGAGGCGGAATATGAAGCCCTCCTTGCCGGATTGCGAGAAGCTTTGGAGTTAGGTGTCACAGACCTAGCCGCCTTTAGCGACTCCCAGTTGGTAGTCAATCAGATGACGGGGGAATATGAGACACGTGATGACAAGATGGGACAGTACGTTCAACAGGCCAGGGATCTGGCCGCTAAGTTCTCAGAATTCACCCTCGTACAAGTAGGACGGGAGTGCAACGCATACGCTGACGTACTAGCCGGACTAGCCTCGGTCGAGTGTTCAAACTATCCCTGAACCATAACAGTTGGAAGACTCCAACATCCCAGCATTGAGCCGGGAGAAGCATGAGAGGTTTTGAACACTGATCTAGGTCCCAGCTGGATGGATCCCATCGTAGCATTCTTGAAGGACGACATTCTGCCGTCAGATAAGTGACGGACGCATCAGATCGAGCACAAGGCCATGCGCTACTGGCTTTCACCGGGCCATAAGCTGTCCAAAAGGTCCTTTTTCGGACCTTATCTTTTTTGCGTACACCCAGGTATGGTTCAGACAATGCTTCGGGAAATTCACGCGGGAAGCTGCGGGTGTCATTCCAGAGGAAGAACACTAGTCCACCAGGCAATCTCCCAGGGATACTATTGGCCAACCATGCATTTAGATGCAAGGGATCTGGTACGGAAATGTGACAGCTGTCAAAGGCATGCTCCGGTAATCCATCAGTCGACCATAGACTTACAACCATTAACCAGTCCCTGGCCCTTTGCACAGTGGGGCCTGGACATTGTGGGCAAGCTACCTACTGCCCCCAGGGATTCAAATTCCTCATCACGACCGCAGATTACTTCACGAAGTGGCTGGAGGCCGAACCACTGGTCACCATTGAAGATACGGATGCCAAGCGTTTCGTGTGGCGTAACATTGTCACACGGTTTGGAATCCCATATGCATTCATTTCGGATAACGGAACTCAATTTATCGGGAGCTTATTCACGGATTTCTGCACGGAATACGGCATCCGGTTCTACAACTCAACACCACATTATCTGCAAAACAACGGTCAGGCCGAAGCCTCTAACAAAACAATTCAGTCCGGGATAAAAAAGAGACTTGTCGCAGCTCGGGGGACATGGACCGAGCAACTTTACCATGTACTCTGGGCATACCGGACCACCCCCAGAAGATCAACCGGGCAAACACCTTTCTCACTCGTATTTGGTATGGAAGCGATCATACCGATGGAGATCGGATTACCAACAATCCGGACCGAGAACATCAGCCCGGAGCAGAATAATCAAGCCCTGGCTAAGGACCTTGACTTGGCAGAAGAGAAGAGAGACATAGCCTGGATCAAATTGGCAGCCTATCAACATGGGTTGTCCCAATCTTACAACAGAACGGTCCGGGTATGCATGTTCAAGCCGGATGACCTCATCCTCCGCAGAGCTGTCGGAGTCCACAGAAAACATAAGCTCGGTCCTAACTGGGAAGGACCGTACCGGGTCATCGGTATCATTGGCTCCGGATCATATCAACTTGAAGACCTTGAAGGACGAAAGATTCCAAGGCCGTGGAACGGGAAAAACCTACGGATGTATTACCACTAAGAATTTTTTCTTTCAATATCTTTCCAAGTGTAATGCTCCGGCCCATTTTTGGGAGAATTTTCAATATTGTTAACCGGCCCATTTTGGGAGTTTTATTTCGAAAGTTTATCTTTCTGATGCATGACTTGACTACGGTCCATCTTTGGACAGGGAAGCTTATGCTTCAGCCCATAGTTGAGAGTTGATTTTTTCAGTACAAATGTTTTACTACGGACCAATTAAGGACATAATCTTTCTGCTTTGGCCCATTCATTGGGAGTTAATACGGACGTACAAATGTCAGGAAATGCCACACCGGATTTATTTTGCAATTGTTTTGGGGCAACCAAAATCGAACAATTCCAAAGGGGCTACCAGGACACAATGTGCAAACCGAAGCAATGAAGTTGGGAAGAAATTTTCAGCAAATTTCCAAGCACATTCACATTAAAACGGTCCGGTATTGCCGGAACAACATTACAAAAAGTTATAAAAGGCACGAAGGCTACAATATCGGCACGCAGGCCAGAGCAAAAACAGTCGAACAACGGCACACTGTACCGGCTAACCAAAAATAAAATATAGAAGACTACGGGAGAGCTTCTTCAGCAGGAAGATCCTCATTAGCAGACTCATCCACGGCCGTAGACAGGGGGTCCGCATCAACAGCCTGGTCCGCTGCAGTAGCCGGAGTATTTTTAGCTGGAGTAGCTAGAAAAGTGGAGTGCAGGGGAGAATCGGCAGGCACTCCGGCCTCATCCAGACCAAGGAGGTAGCCCCGTCTCAAAGTATCCTCTCGGATGATGGCCACCTGTCGGGAGTACTCCACTTCGGCCACATCGAAGCCCGCATTGTACCCTTTCACATCAGCATCTTCCAATTCTGACTGATGACGGGCTTCAGCCTCTGACGCCCAACGTATGTCCTCTGCACGGGCCCAGATCTTCTCTTTGTAAGCTTTCACGGCATTGTCCCGAGCCCCAACAACTTCCTGGAGCTGGGAATTCAAAGAGTCGGTAACCTCCTTTGCGGCCGTCAGTTCTTGTTCAACCCTACGGTAGCGAGGGGTCTCGTTCAGCAAAGCCGCATCAAGGGCCACGGACTGCCCCCACACTCCGGAGATATGCTATGCAACCTGGAAACAAGGAAGAACGGAGCTCATAAGTTAAAATTAAAATTGCTCACAATGAGGAAAGCAAGGGAATTACCGAGAGAGCCAGAGACAACCTAGAGCTGTAGATTTTGTCCCGGGTCTTGGGGAGAGCCGCCTCATCATTGGGGAGCAGGATGGCCTGGGCCAGGGCAGGAGCAACCCCTGGCATCTTGACGGAGTCGGCAAGCAAGACATCACGACCCTGGAACTGAAGACGGGGGCTCCAGACCGAAACGGAAGACGTACCATTTTCCAACAGGGGAGCAAGCTCTGCCTTAAAGTCATGGTGGCACTGTTTCTCCTAGGAGATCACGGCCAGCTTGCGGCGCTTGTTGGTAGATGTGTCCTGCAGATCCTCTAGCACTGGGGGTAGGATCTGAAGTGATGGTTTTAGAGGAGTCTCTTTGTTTGCCACCAGAGCAGCAGCATGATGGGACACCACCTCGGTGGGTAGCCCCATGTTGAGGAAGGCCAGGTTTCTTCGGCGGGTCATGGTGAGAGGAGGTTCGAACATCGGGTCAGACATGGTTTTCTCGGAAGATTCGGTGGCATCGGTCCTTTCCCGGATCACTACACCCGCAGGCTTGGGCTTCCTCTTCTTGATATACGAATGGTACGCGGGAACGTACCCGAGCAGTGTTGGGGCATCACGGGATGTGATGTCAATCCGGTAGAAGGCCTTGATCCGGTCTTTGGAGGCGCCCTTCTTCAACCGACCAACCAACTTCGGATCTGCAAAAGATAGCACAAAAAAATCAGCACCTATGGAAAGAAAAAGAAATGCAAACTAAAGCGAGATGCCACCGACTTAGTACGGATGGGGTCTAGGAAATTTCTTCCGGACCAGTCACATAGGCGCCCCGCACTGTAACGTATTTGTTGCTCCACTGATCGGAGTCTGGGAGCCGGTCAATGGTATGGTCGAAGCCCCTCTAGGTCGCTAGAAAGTACCGCTTAGAGGCCTTATTCTGATTGATGCAGTACATTCCAAAAAAGTCATCGGTTTCGAATTTGAGATTGAATAACCGGTTCAATTTAGCTATCGACATGGCGATCCAGAAGAAGTTGACCGTAAGTTGAGCCGTGGTTAGGCTCAACACAGACAGAATTTGGGCAAGGTACGGGTCAATGGGAAACTAGACTCCACCCTCTATGATAGCCATGAGGGGGATAACCAGTTGCCCGATCTTGTGGGAGACCTTGTGGTTCCCATCATCATCTTTCTTCACCAACTCGACTATCACGTTATCCGGAATGCGATACTTCTGGCAGAACTCTCCAAGCTTCTGCGGTGTGCTGAAGTTGGCCCCGAACGGGCTGCCGCTGCTGGTTTCTGCCCCACCACCGCGGTTTGCAGACATGGCGTCCTGTGCCTGACCAAACAAGCGCAGGGGATCGGGAACTAAGACAGTCCGGGAAAAGCACAACCATCCCAACTCAATTGAGCCAGAAAGTTGGTTGACAGGGTGGTACGGGGGATTGGCAGAACTCACTTTAAAGGCGCTGCAATACAGACCAGAGGCAGGAAGCGGGACTCGACGGGCTCATCTCAAGCCCGATGGGTCCATTTGAACTAGGAAGAAAGTGAAATCATGTAGAGAATGAAATACCTGGAGATCGAGAGTAGTGTCAAGTCGGACTTCAGTGGGATTGAGCAATGAATTGCCGGTGGGCGGTGGCGGTTGCAGAAATTTTTTGAACTAGCGAGAAGAGCGGATGGGGACTTCTACCCCCCCTTTCAATAAATTTATAGGGGGATGGGACGGCACCCTAACGACTAGCGAGAATCCCAAAGGTCCACACGAACGGCCAACCCCAGTGTGACACGTGGACGGAAGTTTCCAGAAGGTGGGAGAAGGCCGTCGAGTGGAAGCCACGTGTTCCCTTTGCCTACTCCAGAAATTATGGCAAACGGAGAGCCGGTGAAGAAGCACAACACGAAATTTAGTATTCCAGCCCTTTACAGACAGGGGTTCCCGGGCTATGTCGGTCAGTGGGTCGGCTGGGCCGACAGGGGACATGGTCGGTACGGACAATGGTACTTAATTCTTACAAACCAATCGCTTCGGAAGAATTGAGGGGCTATTGTGGTAACTGAACTATGTAAGGCCTACGGGCCGAGTAAATGGAGCAGGCTCACGGGGCCAGTCCCTGGATGGGCAGGTGATCCACTCTCTGTGATGGACCAATGTGCCATACTTCAACGGCAGTAGCGTCGCGGTTAGGCGAACCTTATGCCCACAGTGGCAGGACAATGAACGGCAATGCTCGGTACGGGAAATATTGGTCTCTAGACCACGGCCCCATTGGCAGGAGCCAAGCAATGGTCGGACCACCGGAGTCAGACAGGATGCGCCGTCCATGTACCGAGAAGTACAACCGGGAAGTTGGGACTCCCAGACCATACCGGACCAACATGTCAAGGATACGGAAGGGATTGCAGAGAATCCCGGGGATCTCGGTAATAGACCGAGATTGCGGGTGCCCTACGCTCCCGCAGATCTCGTCGGAGATCCCATGCCTGTATTCCATACTGGGAGCAGGGGATTGTCTATATGAAGGAAGCACCTGCCTAGCAGAAGAGGTACTTGACACTCTGTACTCCTACTTGCTATTGTACTCTCATTTCTTTCATCCCTGCACCTACTGACTTAGGCATCAGAGTGCCATTCCGGAGGACGGCGCCGGGTAGCACTAACATTGTTCTTTGGTTGCAGAGACACACTCAGTAGCATTTAGATCGGAAGATTGGGTAGCAGATTGGATCGTGATCCAGGAACACACAGTACTTAAGTCGATTTTATGTATTTTCAGTATTATGCGTTTATTCCTTTTAACTTCTTTTTATTTCTAAAAACCCTTTCTTACTTTTGAAAATTTGCATACCTTACAGAAAATTTTTATTCGTCTATCCGGATTTGATATAAAATTTCAAGTCCTAATCTCGTACTTTAAGCCTAGTAATTAATTTCAATTTTCCTTAAACTTTATTATATTTATTTTAGAAAAATTGGGTTTTACATATTTCCATTTTCAACTCCAAAATAATTTTTTAATTACTCTCATTGACGGCTTTTACACACAAGAGTACCATAACAAGGACAAGATATAACCAACATATGACCTATGATAATTTTGATTATCAAGATTTAATTGATCTATTTCTTTAAATCAACGTTTGCTCATCTGCATACTCAAGTTGCAGTCATTACCTCGAGTCATATTTTAACTAAAAGAGACTCAGGCTCTGATGGGATCACGATGTCTAATTTTTGGTCAATTCTCTTAATAGAAATTAACACAAATAGAACATCGATCCAATGAGAACTTTGATCCCAAATGTGGAGATTCAAACATACTCATTTAAAATGTTAATGTGAACTTTGTCTTATAAATGAGTTTTCATGCAAATATTCATGGATCAAGGTGAACAAAATTTCTAAAAAAAGGCATGTCCACACACATAGTCCCAAAAAGAAAATATATCAAACTAGGGATTCACATGGACAATTTGAGGTGATTTGATAAATAAAAAAAATTCAAAACTAATCTAATATTGAAAATATTTTTGGATTTTTGAATATATAAAAGCAATAAATAAAATCTACCTAAATGTAATGCAATG
>NMUG010013431.1:0-10109 GCA_002855965.1 Monotropa hypopitys
TTCTCCATACTGATGTTTGGGGTCTCAGTCGTATCACTGCACTTAAAGGTTACCGTTAGTTTGTCACGTTTATTGATGGTTGCTCTCACGTGAGTTGGGTTTATCTGATGCGTGATAAAAGTGAGGTGTTCTCTATTTTTCAAAACATCCACAAGATGGTTTGTACCCAATTTGGTTCTCCCGTCAAAATTGTTCGTTCTGATAACGGGGGAGTATTTAGAAACCGGGCTTGAGCATTAATCTCAAGTCATGGCATTCTTCATTAGACATCTTGTACTAACACTCCACAACAAAATGGAGTGGCTGAGCGTAAGAATCGTCATCTCCTGGAAACTTCTTGTTCATTGTTATTTTCTATGCAGGTTCCCAAGCCCTATTGGGGGGAAGCAGTCTTAACTGCTGCCTACCTCATCAATCGGCTTCCTACTCAAGTTCTACAAAACGCTCCCCCATCGAAGTACTTTCTAAATCCACTGCTTCATTCTCTATCCCTCCCCGGATCTTTGGTTGTGTTTGCTTTGTGCATAATCATGCTCCCACTCGCGGCAAACTTGATCCCCGTGCACTCAAATGCATCTTCCTTGGCTACACTCCTACTCAAAAGGGTTATAAGTGTTATCATCCTCTCACTCGGAATTGGTTCGTATCTATGGATGTCAATTTCTTCGAATCTCAGTCGTATTTTCATTCCAGTCACCTCTTTAGGGGGAGAAAGAAAGTATCGAAGAGTTTCCTGTGCCCGACGAGCTGCCCACCATTTTCAGTATCTCTGTATCTAATCCTTTTAAGGTTTTGGGAACTATTGAGGATGAAGGAATAATTGACACTCACGAGACACATCAATTTTTGAAGCTTCCAGAGAATGAGTCAGTTGTAAGGGAAAGAAACCCAATCAAAGAAGACAGTCTATCAAAGGATGAAGAAAGACAAGACCATTCCTGCTGTCCCACTGTCCTCTCCTACTCCTCGTGATGAAGGCTCAGGTAATCCAAGTAATTCTAATGATATAGATGCAAATCCACCATGAATAACCTTGATCTCACCTAAGGTCACGTCTTGATTGATGTCTATCGCCATCTCTATCTCTTATTGGCTCTTCTCTTCTTTTGTAGTTTTTCTGACCGTTTCCTGTCACAAACCTCTTAGGGCACCCTTTCTGGATCAACTCCTCGATCTGTTGCTTGAAGTCAAAATAGTCATTGGTGTTGTGTCCATGAATAACAATTGATTTTTATAATTTATTTCCTAGTTTGCATAGGATTTCGATTACCTTTTCTAATTTGTTTCTTAGTCTATATAGGATTGTGTTTTCCTATAAATATCGTTGTAAGTCTAAAGGCTAAGCAGTAGATTATTGATTATTAAAAACAAGTTTTTACTCAGTTATTGAATATTTGTGAATTTACACAACATTTGGGATTATCATTCCTCCTATTCTATCAATACATATACTGCCATCAGGTGACAGAATAAAATATTCTAAGATATAAGAAATGGAAAACATATAGTTAACTTGGGAATCACAATTAATGTTTAGAGGTACAAAATAATTAAGTGCAGATACCCTGTATTCTTCACACAAAGCAAAAAAATCATTGATGGTCTTTAAAGAGTATTTTTACTGTAGCTTTGTCCACAAAATTGTAACCTTGATGATTTAGTCTTTAAAAAATTTACTTCGAGTCAATTTTAAACGATTCTTCCAATCATCAACAAAAATTGTACATATGATCCCTCAACATAGGTTTTTCTCTGTCACTTTATTTCCAAACTTTAAGTTTATTTCAGTTTTGACTTTGAAAATTATTAAGTCATGTTTGGATGATAAGAATCTTAGAAAGAACTAAAATGTGATTCGTTCCCCCATTGATACCAAATTGATGTATCCAAAACAGAATTGATCAATTTCTTGATTAATAGAATGTTGATTGTGCTCAAAATTTGATAGCCGCGCCCTTGAGGCGCGCCTTCAGCATTTTTGCTCCAAACACAATTGTGTCTGAAGTTTGATTTGTATGGATTTTACATGTGTCGTATGAGATTCACATACACTAAGCGATTTCGAACACAATTGTATTCAAAATTATGTTCCAAATATTTTGTTCCCTCAATTTGTTCTAGTCAATTTGGACTTTGGATGAAACAATTTCATAATAAAATCTATACCACCAATATATCATTTATTCTAATAGATCACCCATTACATAGCCAAATTGTAGTTATTCAATTTTATTAGAAACATTTTGAGTAAAATAAAAAATTCATAGAATTTTATTTTTTGGATCAATCCAAATTGTAGGAATTCATACAACCAAAATATATGGGTGCATACAAGGGGCGCGAATTGGGTACACAAGTTTGGGTTGGGTATGTGCATACAAGGGGCGCGAATTGGGTACACAACCAAATTGTGTCTCCCGGATCGTTTTGCAGGAGGACAAAAGTTCGAAAGGAACTCAGTCAACTCAAGCAATAGATTTGACTTTCTCGGCAATCGATTCATCATTTAATTATATGAATGATTTAATTTTTATAATATCAATTAACAATTTTTTAAAATTTTGAACAGAATGGATTTTGAGCTCGATATCCAGACATGTGGGAACCGCCCCATTAGCAGTATCCTTTATATAAAAGAAGGGGTGAATGGAGCACTTTCGTGCGGCTATGCCTACAGTTCCTTCCCCTTCCACCCTGCATTTAATGCTGGAACGGAAACCAAAACCTAAAACCATATGAATATTTTTGAAGGTTACCATTCCTTGTCAAATTCAATAGCACGTTTGGATGCTTTTTGCAGGAATGCTTTTTGCACAAATTAGACACAAATACTAATGCACAAGGGACCATTCCTTGAAGTACATGGATGATTTTTGAAGGGGACCATTTCTTGTCAAATTCAAACTATATATACTTATGCACATGGATGATTTTCGCACAAATTAGACATTAATACTACTCTGGGTGGTGCCGATAATACACTCCATACACTCTTACAGTGATGGAGGACAACCATGATTGAGTTTAGTCTTGGATAAATAATTTTTTAATTTATTTCATTCGTCCCCTTAGTTTAGTGCTGGGAAGAACCAAGATTTCTAAATAAACAAAATGAATATTTAGGTCAATTATTTTGGAACATTCTTTCACATGTGCATGAGTATATAAAAGATTGGTTTAGTCTAATTTTGTTCCTAACTTCACTTGACGTGAAAAGTCTGTTACCATTTTCAGTATGACCACTGTACACAATTAATTACAATAGGTGCAAGTTGCACAATATCGTATCAGCGTCGTAATCATTTCACAAATTCAAAAGGCAAATGCTATGTGTACGCACATGGGGTGCATACACATACAAAGGGGACTGGGGCACACATTTTTGGTCCTCGAGCAAAAGATCACCGTTCAAAATTTTTTAAAAACTGTTTTATACTACCCTGTAAAAAATCAACTCGTTCGAATAACTGTAATCGTCTCATCTGTTTCACGCAGAAGTTAGGCCTAAACTGTGAATGAAATACGGATGTTTAAATGACATGATTATAGTTATCCGAATGACCTGATTTTTTACTGTATAACATAAAACATATTTTTAAAATTTTGAACTGTTCGGATTTTCCGCATGAGGTCCGAAAATGCGCCCCCAGACTATTTGTATGTGTGCGCACCGCTAACATGCGTACGCATAGTAGGTATCAGTGCAAAACATACCTGATGACAAGTTAATGTTGAGTTTTGGTACTTACCGCGTGTGTGCTCGGACAACATAAAACCCAGTTTTATTTATCTTTGACCCACCACCGCCAATGATTTCCCTCTGTTCTATTTCATCTTTCAATATATCATCCTCCTCCTTTCAATGGCTCCCATTCCCAGCAAATTTTCAAACTGATTGGATTTATAAAAGATAAGAAGAAACAAATCACTCAAATTCCAATTGGTGATGGAATGCGACAAACTGAAAATGTGACTTGAGCGTCCTCGCTATCAAAGAAAAAATTGAAAGCTTCGGTGATATGTTATTTGGTTATTAAAATTAGAACAAAATCATCTCTCGCTTTATTACTTTTTTCTATTTCACAATGTAGTTTAGTATTGTGTACGATCACAAAAAAAAGTAATAGAGAGAGATGATTTTGTTTTCTAATTTCAATAATCAAATAACATATCACATAAGTTTTTATTTTTTCTTTTGATAGCGAGGACACTCCAGCGTCATTTTCAGTTTGTCGCATTCCATCACCAATTGGAATTTGAGTGATTTGTTTCTTCTTATCCTTCATAAATCCAATCAGTTTAAAAATTTTGATGAGAATGACATCTATTGAAAGGAGGAGGAGGAGATACTGAAAGAGAACAGAGGAAAACCCTTGGCGGTGGTGGGTCTAAGAGAAATAATTCTGGATTTTATGTTGTGTCCGAGCACACATGCAATAAGTACCAAAACTCAACATTAACATGTCATCAGGTATGTTTTGCATTGAGACCTGCTATACGTACGCACATTAGTGGTGCATACGCGTACATATAGTATGGGGCCCACATTTTCGGGCCTCGGGCGAAGGATCCGTGCCGTTCAAAAATAAAAAATATTTAATGCTACACTATAAAAAACCAAGTCATTTGGATAATTATAACTATGTCATTTAAACATCTACATTCATTCACAGTTTAGGCCTAAATTCTGAGTGAAATAGATGAGACGATTACAATTATCCGAACGATTTGACTTTTTACAGAGTAGTATAAAACAATTTATAATTTTTTTGAACGGATTGGATCTTCAGCTCGAGACCCAAAATGTGTGCCCCAGACCCCTTTGTATGCATATGCACCCCATGTGTATCATTTGCCTTTTGAATTTGTGGAATGATTACGATGCTGATACAATATTGTGCAACTTGCACCTGTTGTAATTAATTCTGTATATTGGTTATACTGAGAATCGTAACAGACTTTTCACGTCAAGTGAAGTTAGGAACAAGACTAGACTAAATCAATCTCTTATATACCAGGTGAAAGAATGTTCCAAAATAATTGACCCAAATGTTCATTTTGTTCATTTAGAAATCTTGGTTCTTCCCAGCACTAAACTAAGGGGACGGATGAAATAAATTAAAAAATTTATCCCAGACTATACTCAATTATGTCTGTTCTCCATCACTGTAAGAGTGTATGGAGTGTATTATCGGCACCACCCAAAATAGTATTTTTGTCTAATTTGTGTAAAAATCGTTCCTGTGCATAAGTATATATCGTTTCAACTTGACAAGGAATGGTCCCTTTCAAAAATCATCCCTGTCTTTCAAGGAATGGTCCGTTTGCACAAGTAGTATTTCTGTCTAATTTGTGTAAAAATCATCCCTGCAAAAAGCATCCAATCGTGCTATTGAATTTGACATGGAATGGTCCCCTTCAAAAATATTCATACAATTTTAGGTTTTGGTTTCCATTCCAGCATTAAATACAGGGTGGAGGGGAGAGAACTGTAAGCATAGCCGCACGAAAAAGTGCTCTATTCACCCTTTCAGTTATATAAAGGGCACTGCTCAGCCTCACCACTGACGAATCCCACCTCTGCAGCGCACCACCATCAACCTCACCACCGACGAATCCCACCTCTGCAGCACCACTACTCAGCCAGCACAGCCCGTCCAGTAAGGCTGTCCATCAACGCCAATCCACCACTCAACCAGCGCGCAACCCATCCAGCACCACCGCCATCCAGCGCGCCATCTCCATCTCCATCACACACCACCGTCATCTAGCGCGCCATCACCATCGCCATCCAGTACCACCATCCAGCGCCACCCATCCAGTGCGCAAAATACGTATCGGGTACTCCGTAAATATACCAGGTACGTCTGAATGGGTTGGGTACGGGGTGGGTACTTGGGTGTTTACGGGAATTGGGTACGAGGCGGTACGTGGTGGGTACGGGCGGGTACGGGAATGGGTATGAGGAGTTAATTTGTAAGTAAAAAAATCGAGGCAAAATAAAATCATTGTTAATTTCGAAGTAAAAAAAACACACAAAATACAAAATACAATTAGTGTAACCCTAACACACTCCCCCTCTCTTACGATGATATTTCCCCTCTCTCGTATCGCCTGTCTTCTCTCTCGCATTGCCTAACGCCACTGCTCGGCTCTCCTCTCTCTCGTCGCCACTATTTCTCATAAGTTCTAGAATCTAATCACATGCTGCCCTTTTTCCACCATGATATTTTGGGTAACATGTATTCTACACTTCTACCACTTGCTGTTGCTGCTTTTTTCCTACCTTTTTTGTGTGAAATAACTTCACTAATTGCTTGGGTATATAATAAGTTTACCCAATTTGGTTCTCCCATCAAAATTGTTCGTTCCGATAACGAGGGAGAATATTTAAAAATCGGTCTTGAGCATTAGTTCTCAAGTCATGTCATTCTTCATCAGACATCTTGTACCAACACTCCACAACAAAATGGAGTGGCTGAGCGCAAGAATAGCCATCTCCTGGAAACTGCCCGTTCATTGTTATTTTCTATGCAGGTTCCCAAGCCCTATTGGGGGGAAGCAGTCTTAACTGCTGCCTACCTCATCAATCGGCTTCCTATTCAAGTTCTACAAAACGCACCCACATCGAAGTACTTTCTAAATCCACTGCTTCATTCTCTATCCCTCCCTGGATATTTGGTTGTGTTTGCTTTGTACATAATCATGCTCCAAGTCGCGACAAACTTGATCCTCGTGCACTCAAATGCATCTTCCTTGGCTATACACTCCTACCCAAAAAGGTTACAAGTGTTATCATCCTCCTACTAGGAAGTGGTTCGTATCTATGGATGTCACTTTCTTCGAATCTCAGTCTTATTTCCATTCCCAGTCACCTCTATAAGGGGAGAAAGAAAGTATTGAAGAGTTGCCTGTGCCTGAAGAGCCCGAAGAGCTGCCCACTATTTTCAGTATCTCTATATCTAATCCTTTTAAGGTATTGGACGAGGAAGGAATAATTGACACTCATGAGACACAACATCACACTTATGCGACACAATATTAATTTTCAAAGCTTCCTGAGAATGAGCCAGTTATACAGGAAAGAAATCCAAACAAAGAAGTCAAAGTCTACCAAAGGAGGAAGAAAAACAAGACCATTCTTGCTGTCCCATTGGCCTCTCCTACTGCTCGTAATGAAGGCTCAGGTAATCCAAGTAACTCCAATGATATAGATGCTCCTATTACTAATTTGAGTAACTCTCATGACTTATATGCTCCTATTGCCATTCGGAAAGGTGTTAGAGTTTGTACTCAACATCCGATCTCTCAATTTGTGTCACATAGTCGATTGTCTCCTTTTTATAGGGTCTTTGTTTCAAAACTTGTTTCTGTGTCTACTCCTAACAATGTTCAGGATGCACTCGTTGGCCCTCAATAGAAACATGCTATGATTGAGGAGATGAAAGCTCTCCGCAAAAATGGCACCTGGGAACTAGTTAAGATACCTGGAGGATACAAGACCGTGGGATGCAAGTGGGTGTTTACAATCAAACATAAGGCTGATGGTTCAATTGAAAGATATAAAGCTCGGTTGGTGGCGAAAGGGTTCACACAAACTTATGGAGTTGATTATCAGGAAACATTTGCGCCAGTTGTTAAGATGAATACTGTCAGAGTTCTTCTATCTATAGCAGCAAATCTTAAGTTGCCTCTTCATCAGTTTGATATTAAGAATGCTTTCTACATTGAGATCTGGAAGAAGAAGTGTACATGGATATTCCACCTGGATTTGAAAGTCCAAAAACAATTGGAAAAGTATGCAATCTGAAAAATCCCTTTATGCACTTAAGGAGTCACCGAGGGCATGGTTCGAAAGATTACTCAGGCTATGCTCAATTATGGATTTTATCAGAGTCAAGGAGACCATACCTTGTTTATCAGACACTCCTTCCAAGGAAAGGTAACTGCTCTTATAGTATATGTGGATGATATAGTACTTACAGGGGATGACATGGAAGAGATACAAACATTGAAGAAATACTTGGCCAAGGAATTTGAAATAAAAGACTTAGGAAGCCTCAAGTATTTTCTGGGAATAGAAGTAGCAAGAAGCAAACAAGGAATATTTATCTCTCATAGAAAATACGTTCTTGATCTTATACAAGAAACTGGTATGCTTGGGTGTAAGGCTTGTGACACGCCCATAGAACCTAATTAGAAATTAGGTGATGATATAGATGGAGCACTGGTAGACATGCAGAGATACTAGAGACTAGTTGGGAAGTTGATTTACTTGTCTCACACTCGTTCTGATATTGCATTTGCGGTTAGTGTTGTCAGCCAATTCATGCATGCTCCTCGAGAATCGCATTATGATGTTGTCTTCCGAATTCTCAGATACTTGAAGTCGGCTCCGAGGAAAGGCCTTTTCTTTGCAGACATGATCACCTACAGGTGGAGGCCTATACAGATGCCGACTGGGCCGATTCTATTGCTGATAGAAGATCAACCTCAGGATATTACACCTTTGTAGGTGGAAACCTAGTTACATGGCGGAGCAAGAAACAAGCCGTGGTAGCAAGATCCAGTGCCAAAGCAGAATTTGGAGCTATGAGTCAAGGAATCTGTGAACTTCTGTGGATCAAAATCATATTGAGAGACTTGAGACTTGAACTAGTAGAAACTATGAAGTTATACTGTGACAATAAAGCATCTATCAATATTGCTTACAACCCAGTACAACATGATTGGACCAAACATGTTGAGATTGACTGACACTTCATAAAAGAGAAGCTGAGTAGTGGAGTTATGTGTACTCCATTTGTAAAGTCTAGTGAGCAATTGACAGATGTTCTCACTAAAGGCCTTGGAAGCCGTTCTCATTATTACGCTCTAAGCAAGCTGGACATGAGAGATATCTTTGACCCAACTTGAGGGGAAGTGTTGGCAATCACAATTGGCAATCATATTTTTTAATTGACAATCACATTTATTTTTATATCTTCTTTATTAGGTCATGTTGACCAATTTTCTTCCCCGTTTTATTCCTTTCATATTTCACATTATTGTACATTATTTAGTTTTCTAAATAATGTCCTTGATTGTATTATAGATTGAGCTTAGACTCTAATAAAATTTTAAGCTTGTAAAAACAAACAGTTTGTAGCACTTTTGTTCAGTTGTTTTGCACAGTTGTTTGGTTGAATTCTACATTTCAGAGTGAGCTGGGTCAGTTGCTGAGTTTGAGTTGGAATTTTGTTGTATCATCTGGGATTTCATATTCTAGTTGAGTGGTTATTTTTGCAGTTTAGTTAGTTGTTTCCAGTTGTTGATGTGAGTTTTGTTTTGGTTTTGCGAGTTTTGGTTTAGTGAGTTGCTGCTTGCCACGCGTCCGTCCCTGGATGGCTGGTTCTACGGTCGTCGGGGACGGGGCGTGACAGAACATGTTTCCTTCCAAGTAAAAATGATCTGATAAGAAATTTTGTCGTCCAAAACTCGAGAAGGTGTTCTATTTATGAGATAATTAGCTGTAAGAATAGCATATCCCCAAAAAGGGTTTGGAACGTGCATGTGAATCATGAGAGCCCGAGCTACAGCTAAAATTGGCCCATTTTTCCATTCCACAACCCCATTTTGTTGGGGAGTGGTAACACAAGTAGTTTGATGAGTAATACCATGAGTTTTATTAAACTGCGTAAATTGATTAGACAAATATTCTAGGGCATTATCAGTGCTCAAAATATGTAATTTAGTAGCATTGAATTGATTATCAATTTCACCATGAAATTTTGAGAAAATAGAGAATATTTGTGACCGATCTTTGAGAAGATATATCCAAGTTAAACGAGATAAATCATCAATGGAAGTAACGAAATAGCAAGCACCATATAGGCATGTAGTGCGAGAAGGTCCCCAAATATCTGAATAATCTAAAGCAAAAGGTTGTGAAGATGGAGACTCAGGACGTAAAGAAAAGAAAACTCTGTGGTGTTTACTTAGTTCACATGTATCACAACTAAAAGGAGAAAAGTTAGGTAAATTGGGAACTAGCTTTCGAAGATTGGCAGAAGACGGGTGCCCAAGACGACAATGCCACTGATATGGCGTGATAGTAGAATGTAGAGCAG
>NMUG010013432.1:0-10110 GCA_002855965.1 Monotropa hypopitys
CATTCTCGCATACCACTCTCTAGACAAGGTAATGATTTAATACATGGAGTGTCATCCAAATTCCATAGTGTTCATAATTCGACAATGTGACAAGTGACTCTTAATGTATTAAAATTGATTACACATGACCAATGTGACCAATGCCTCTAATCCACATCAAACATGTCCAATTGCATGAGACTCAACTCAAATTAGACATAAGACCTCGAATTTACCAAAAGCCCTAAATTGTGAAAGTTAGGATTTACACCAAATTGGGATTTTTCAATATAAAGCTCCAATTAAGAAATTGAACCTAGACATATGTAAACATATCCCTAGAGGCTACAAACCTACCACCAATTTCATGATTCAACCCCCTAACCCATCCAAATTTCACCAACTCATGAGACATATAAAAATTGACCCAATTGCATGTATTTAGGAAGGAGAAGAAAGAAGGCACAATCAAGGACAATACTAGAGATAAATATATCCTACCTTAATAGAGCTTTACCAAAAACCTAGAATTCGAACTTCTGTGAATGGCTTCGATATGTGGCTTGCCGGAGAGCTATCGTCATAAGAAACAATGTTAATCCTTGCCAAAAATCCACTTGATGCTTGGAGGACCTCCAAATGTTAGAGAGAAGGGAGAGAGTTGGCTATGGAAGTAGAGAGAGAGGGTGGATGTTTTAGGGTAGAAAATGGATAAGAATTAGTGAAAATTGTTCAAAGGGTTACATATATACCCCCACATATAAAAAGACCAAAAGCCCCTTAATGAGCCAATTCTGGACACTGTGCACCGGTGCAACTCCTCTCTGAACCGGTGCAAACTAGCTTAAAAATCCAACAGAAGATTTTTGCACCAGTGCAAGCTCCCCTGCACCGGTGCAACTCATCTTTTCACCGATGCAAACTTGTTCCAAAAACACAGTGAGTTTGTGCACCGGTGCAAGCTTCCTCTGCACCGATGCAAACTCTCAAGGACTTCCTGCACCGGTGCAAATTTACCTTGCACCGATGCAAACTTCTCCTGTTACAATATTTTCATGCCAAGAACTCCCAGAACTTCCCCAAAACTCACCGAATCAAACACGAATCATAGATATGAACCAAGAGGGAATCTAAAAAATAATTCCAAACGCCAATAAATTTCAAAAAAGCCATACCAAGGTCTATCCGTCGATTGAATTGTGAATAAAATTCTGGAAACATCAATTGAAATTACGAGTCGTGACACCTCAACCACCTTAAAAGAATTTCGTCCCCGAAATTTCCTAAGGTAAGAGTACTAACGTCAACACAAGTCCAACTCAAACAAATACAAATCAAAACAATTCCGGATATTTGTTATGCATCTTGTCTTCCCGTTTCCAAGTCACTTCTTGGACACCATGATTGCTCCACAAAATCTTCAACAAGGAAATAGTTTTGCCCCGAAGCACTTGCTCTCTCGAATCAAGGACATGAATCTATTTCTCTTCGTACTACACATCAGCTTCAAGCTCTACATTCGATCAATCGATCATGTGAGACGGATCCGGCTCGTACCTCCGCAACATGGATACATGAAAAACATCGTACACATTCGAAATATTTTATGGCAATGCCAAACGATATGCAACCTCTCCAATCTTCTCTATAATGTCGAAGGGACCAATAAAACGCGGCGTGAGCTTCCCTTTCTTTCTAAAGCACGAAACACCACGGCGAGGAGACACTTTGAGAAATACATAATCCCCAACTTCGAACGACAAAGGGATACAGAGTCTATAAGCATAACTTTTGTGACGACTTTGAGCGGTAAGCAACCTTTGACGAATCGACTTGATTTGCTCGATAATTTATTGTGTCATTTTCGGCCCAATAGTGGCCGACTCTCCCACGTCAATCCAACAAACGGGCGATCTACATGGCCTACCATACAAGGCTTCGAACGGAGCCATATCGATACTCGAATGATATCTGTTATTGTAAACGAATTCTATTAACGGCAAATGGTCAACCCAACTCCCACAGAAATCTAAAACGCATGCTCACAACATATCTTCGAGAATCTGAATCGTGCGCTTCGATTGACCATCGGTCTATGGATGGAAAGCAGTGCTAAACAAAAGCTTCGAACCAAGAGAACTTTGTAAACTACGCCAAAATCGCAACATAAATCGCGGATCCCTATCGGACATAATAGACGAAGAAACTCCATGAAGTCGAACGATCTCCCGAATATACAATCGGCTGAATGAATCAACGGATTGAGCAACCCAAATCAGCAAAAAGTGAGCAGTCTTTGTCAAACAATCAACAATGATCCAAATAGCATCTTGACCACCAGGTGACTTTGGCAAACCTGAAGCAAAATCCATAATAACATGCTCCCACTTCCACTCGGCAATCGATAATGGTTGTAGTAAACCGACAGGATGTTGATGTTCTGCCTTGACTTGTTGGCAAATGAAACACCTAGAAACGAACATAGCGACGCCTTTATTTGTACCCAGCCACCAAAATTGACGTTTGAGATCGTGATACATCTTCATTCCACCTGAATGAACAACTAACGGTGAATGGTGAAACTCGTGAAGAATACCTCCTCGGCAAGATGAAGGTACGAACAATCGGCCACAAAATCGCAAACTAGAATCCGCATGATTCATCCACCCTTGATGCGCATCTCTACTAAGGAACTTCGCCCGAAACTCTAAGGATTCCGAATCGTCGACTTGCACTTCAATAACCCCCCGAGATAACTCCGAATGAATCGATAAATTGCACAAGGTAGCTTGCTCCCCAATCTCTTTGACATGCAAAACAAACGAACTCAAATCTTTTATGGACTTCCAATCACGTACGGCTAAACTCGCAAGGTGAGAAGACTTTCGACTCAATGCGTCCGCAACCACATTGGCCTTGCCCGGATAATAGTGCAACTCGAAATTATAGTCCTCCAAATGCTCCATCCATCGATGTTGTCGTAGATTCAACTCTTTTTGCATAAATATATATATGTTTAACTCTTATGATCAGAAAAACACTTCGAACTTCTCGTCGTAAAGATAATTACGCCACATCTTCAATGTAAATACAATCACTGCAAGCTCAAGATCATGGGTAGGATAATTCTGCTCATGCTCCTTCAATTGCCTCGAACCATACGCCACCACCTTTCCTTCTTGCATAAGGATGTAACCCAAACTGTCATGTGACGTGTCGCAATAAACGGCATAACCCACTCCCCTTTTCGACACAACAAGAATGGGAGCGGAAGTCAACCGACTCTTCAATTCCTCGAATGCGGCCTTCCAAGAATCATCTCAAACAAAAGGAAGACCCTTTCGGGTCAGACGCGTCATAGGAGCGGCCAAACGGGAAAAATCCAAGACAAAACGCCGGTAGTAACCCGCAAGCCCAAGAAAACTACGAATGTCAAACACATTCTTCGGACACGGTTATAAGGAAACGGCACCGATCTTACTAGGGTCTACGTACACACCTCCGTTGGAAACGACATGGCCAAGAAACTTCACCTCCGGTAGCCAAAACTCACATTTGCTGAGTTTGGCATATAAATGATGCTTCCGCAACAACTCCAACACAATGCGAAGATGCATTTGGTGCTCTTCCTCTGACACAGAATACATAAGAAGGTTATCCACGAACACCATAACAAAACGATCAAGGTGGATATAGAAGATACGGTTCATGAGATCCATGAACATCGCTGGGGCATTAGTCAAACCGAACGACATAATAACAAACTCATAGTGGACGTACCGCATACTAAAAACTGTCTTTGGAATATCTTCCTTGTGGACCAACAACTGATGGTAACCTGATCATAGATCAATCTAAGAGAAACAAGTGGAACCACAAAGCTGATCAAACAAGTCATCTATCCTCGGCATAGGATACTTGTTCTTCACTGTAATACGGTTTAATTTACGATAATCGATGCACAAGCACAATAAACCATCCTTCTTCTTGGCAAACAAAGCTGGAGCACCCCACGGTGATGAACTAGGGCAAATAAAACCCAACTCATACAATTCCTGCAACTGGGACTTCAACTCCCGCAACTCGACCGGTGCGAAACGATAAGGTGGAATCAATATAGGAGACATACCCGGCAACAAATCAATGGAAAACTCAACTTCCCACTTGGGAGGCAAACCCGACAGCTCTTCCAGAAAGACATCCGGAAACTCGCAAATGATAAGGGGCAACTCCCCACGGTGAGAAATATCATCATCCAAGCTAAGACTCACAAGTAAGCAACTAATATAATCATGCTCCCTAGGATCATAGAAACAAGCATCCACTATGTCCTTCCTCTCGCCGTAAACATAAAAATAATCAGGAGAGCGTACCCGAACTCGACACCGATAACAATCGATAGTGGCATAGAAGGTAGATAACCAATCCATCCCAAGAATAAGATCGAATCCCGACATACCCAGCACGATGAAGTCGAAAATAAAATGACGATCTTCCATCATCAACTCACAATCCCGACAAACCCGGTTCAACCGAACACGACCTCTCACCGGAGTATCTACAAATAAAGGTGGATCCAAGACATCTACGTCCAACTCTAATGTATAGATGAATGATACATCGATGAAAGAATGTGATGTACCAGAATCAAATAGAACACTAGTCTATGAATTATAAATGAGAAACATACCATGAACTACCAAAGTCTCGGGTTACTGCTGGGAGGTAGACGGAGTAGAAACGGTAGGGATGGCATAAGCTCTGCCATGAGTAGTAAGACCCTAAAAGTGACCGCCACTTTGCTGAAACTGCTGCGCTGGCCTGACAGGAGCTACACCTCTACTAGCACGAGAAGCCTGACCTGAAACCACTGGTCCTGACTGATTCGGGCATTGATGCCCACTCCCGTGGCTATTGCACTGAACCTGCCTCGCTGTGACTACCGGCTTTCCTCGGACAATCTCTAGCTACATGACCCACCCAACCACAATCATAACAAGCGGGGACCTTGCACTCTGACCGAATATTCCCAGACTGATCACAACGATGACACACAATAGGACTCCGAACGGGTCCTACACTACCCTGTGATCTCTGACCTCTAGAAAAGCGAGACTGCTCCCACTGACACTTCTTCCCGAAACTTCTCGATGATGAACTAGAAGTAGACATCTGCCGACGCGGCTCCCATATCTTCACTCCTTGGGACGACTCTCTCTTTGGTTCTATAGCTCTAGCACACTCCACCATATCAGCAAAAACACAGATCCGTTGGCTCATCACTAGTCGCTAGACTGAAGAATGAAGACACTTTTCAAATCTCTTGCACTTCCTCTCCTCAGAGCTTAACCAATCTGTAGCAAACCTCGACAATGCTTGGAATTTCATAGCATATTGTGACACCATCATCGTCCCCTGCTCCAGTCTTTCGAATTGCTCCCGAAGCTGCTCTCTGAAACTCTCTAGGAAATACTGCCCCTCAAAGATCAACTGAAACTCATCCCACGTCATACCTCGAACATGATCAAAAATGGTATGTGGATCGACATCTCCACTGGCAAGCAAACCTCCTCGACGCATCTCTAAAATGGAACTCCACCACTGGCTCGCCTCGCATGTCAGCTGATAAGTGGCAAAAGAAATCCGCAACTTATCCTCCGTAATCTCCAAGGTATCCAGCACCTTCCGAACCTACGATATCCAATGATCTGCCTGATCTCTCTCTCCATTGAATTTCGGAGGATCCATACCACGAAACTCTTGCAAAGCCTCAATAGTACGGTTTCCCGCATTCTCCCGCAGAGAGACAAAACCCCGACTAGCTTCGACCATGGCGGTCGCAAGCTCTCTAGCGAATTGACTCTGGGCCACTAACCCCTCCGGAACAGGAACAACAGGAGGTGCCTCATCCTCCAACCCACGCATCCTATCGTTAACTTCCTCGCTATGAGCATCTGGGGTATTCGCACCTTGACGACCACAACCCTTCCTCTAGCACGACGCTGAGCCATTTCTACAAGAGAGGATTATGAACTCATAAGATAGAATACATAAGACACGACTCAAAGTATCTGCTCAACCAACTATAGATAGATCAATTAAGAGAAGAGAATACCCAACACTATTCTCGAAGGATTTAAACAACAATGGAATCAATCAACAGGGCTATACCCAAGGGAATAAACCATGCACGATGTATACTTGTCATGCCCCAGATTTTCAAACCATTTTTTTAAATACAGTTTTAATAATACACAAGGGGTAGAACTACTTGCTATTCAGATACATTCAGTTGAATTTCTCATTATATTCACAGAGCAGTACAGTGTAGAAGTACAATAAAATAAAGAGCGGAAGTGAAGTACAAGTATTGTCCTACTACAACTGCTACAGTGAACAAAGAACTACAAGTACAAAGTAAAGGAAAAACAACTAGAAGTACTACAACTAAAAAGTAAAGTACAAGAGAGGCCGTTAAAACTGAAGCGACCTTGCCCAAGAAAATCTAGCAGCTAACTCCAGGTCCAAGTTCGTCTAGTCCTGCAACACAGACTAGAAAAAGAAAAAGAAAGAGGGTCTGAGCAAACCACAGCTCAATGAGAAAACCCCTAACTACTACCAAACATGCATATGTAGGGCGTGCTTACGTGTCCACAAGTAAACGTACAAACAATAAAAACCCAATGTGCAAGTGAGGCCAACCTAACTCAAGTAATAGTGAGAGTAGGCGTGACGCCAACTAAGTGTATACGACCAAGTCCTCTAAACCGAGTAAGTGCAAGAAGTAAGGTATTATAGGTCCAACCGAAGTAGACTCTAACACAACCCAACTGACCTTGCCACTAAGGTAAAATAACTCTAAGGATCTACTAAGGGTCCGAACCAACATCGTGCCAAGATTTCTAATCGTAGCTCACGTTGTGAACCATGCCACCTATCATAATCATCACGTATTGGATTTATGTACCATGTTGGATATTTGAGATATTTCTTTCTTTCTTTCCATTCATTGATTGATTCTCCATAGCCCATACTATGGATTGATATTGGAATTGACATTATATTCTCATTTCTTACACAATGGATATTCCGTGGAGGCATCTAACCAAGACCCATCCAAGTTATCCCAATCTTTTACAATAGATACTCTGTGGAGGCATCTAACCAAGACACATCCAAATTATCCGAATCTTTCATTCATCATGTTTTCGAAATTTATATCATATTGGATTGGGTCCGGTATAGTGGTCATCGGCACACTATCATTTCCCCTCGTTATTCCCCAACTCATTGGGAGGGCTACGCTATGCCCCTATTATGCTCAATGTGGTGGCGCGACCACCGGGGAAGTCCAACATCTGTCTATTCCCGTTGTGCATAATGTCGTGGATGGTGCGACCATCCAGGAAAGTACGGTCGCAACCTATTTCTGCCAAACACTTCGGTGTTCCCCAACTTAAGGGAGGGCCCCTGGTACCCTATGATTCCGCGTTTTTAATTGATTTCGTTCCATTACAAGTTTACCATATGATCGATTCAAGATTTGAGTATGAGTCGTTCTTGTGGGACACGTCCTCCATATTTGACATTCATTTGGGTATATCGAACCACTTACTTAATTCCTTCAATGACTAGCTCCACCTTGGTCAATCCAAGGGAGACAACCAAGTCCAATAGCGCCATTTGTAACACTCCCAAATTTTGAGACATTTTTTCTGAGAAGTGTTAAATGTTGGTAACGAGTATCCAAACAAAAGGTAAAGAACTATCTATCACACACATACACTATCCATTACACTATTTATTACATCACATGCTTTGTTTGAAATGAAATACAAATAAATGATGCGAATAGGGTTTTATAACATAACCCTGTACAATAGTGTATCAACTAAAAGAGAAAGGGCCAAATGGGATTTTATATGATAATCCCGTACAACGCGGCCAACAGTAAAGAAAAGAAAGTACAACATTGAAAGTAAAGACAACCTATCACTACAGTCCGGTCCAGCCTCAAGTCCAGTAAAGGATCCCGCAGCCACTCCAAGTCAAGGAGAAAAGGTCCTACAAAAGTAGAGGGTCAGGAATGACCGCATGGTAGAGATAATCCATCTCCAAACGTCTATACTACTGGAGTGCACGTGAGTGACAGTGCAAAGAATGTAAATGATACAATGCTATAGATCTCATTAAAGTAAAACATCTCCTTTTCTTTCAAATTCCACATTTGACTCATCGTAAAGAAAAGTAGTAAAGCACCGTGTCTGACTAAGACTCAAAAGAGAAGTACCACACGTCCAACATCTATCAAACAGTTGCCTAGACAAGGCCAAAGGGAATCGTGTCAAGTGTCGACTCACACTAAATAAAAGGCTCGTTTTCCATTATACAAACGTGTTCCAATTCCCTTTTACGTTCCAAGTATCACGTGTATTCCACTTCCGTACCTTCTAGTAGGAGCAAGGCAAATATCAATCACAATCCATCGAGTATCGACTAGTTCCGCATCAGGGCTCGTCAACCCCTTATTGTGTAGTTCCTGTTTTCCCCGACTCACTAGGAAGGTCCAGTCAAACCTCTATTGTGAAATGTCGTGTTCCACTCTAAACAATGACACAAGGTAAGCAACCCGAGTCAATAGCCACTCATCAGTATCTACATCCTCTTATAGAGTACAAAGTCACAGTTTCATTCCATATCATCATTCCGTGTGACCTAGGGCATGTTACCTCCTAGTCGATGTACCAACTAAAAGTGTGACTTTTATTTCATTCTTTCCAAACCAATTCCGTTTGTTTACAAAACGTCCCTTTCCAAAATATTTCCGTTTCTTTCCAAAAACGTGTCAATCATTCACAAACCATTCCACTTCGTTTGATTTTCCACAAAATGTGTCAAAACACCATTTGACCCACAAACTATCCGAGAGTGTCCAAAACAAGCCAAAGATCCCCAATTTGATTTCATAAAATGACAACGACAAGTTTTCATAAGAATTGGGGTTTTTCATAATCGAACTCGAAATCGACCAACCAATGTCCTAGGGAGAATGCAACGACCCTAGCCAAAACTCAACACGATCATTTTAAGTGAACGATAATACTTTGATACTAATTTTACGAATATACAAGACTTGACGGAATTTCATAAAAATGAATGAGAAGGACGTAACAATGCCACAGTACAAATGAGAGGGATAGAAAACTCTACTTCAAATGGAGTTCCTGTGACAATCACCAGCAAGGGATTTATTAGAAATTTCGGCATCAACCTGTCCAAAATAGCAAAACCACACTAAGGCGTCAACAACAACAACAAACACAGGAACCCAATATCACACCTCCTACAAACTTAAATTATCAATTTCGACTTAACAATAATTAAACAGGGAATGAGATATACCTGTCGACGCGACGACTAGCGGTGGTCAAGGCCCTAACAGTAGCGCGTCACCGATTATTGCTGCTCATTAGGCTGATACCTATAGAACCCAATGGACAGTCACTGATCGAAC
The DNA here is from genome assembly GCA_002855965.1 of Monotropa hypopitys. Classification (NCBI taxonomy): domain Eukaryota; kingdom Viridiplantae; phylum Streptophyta; class Magnoliopsida; order Ericales; family Ericaceae; genus Monotropa; species Monotropa hypopitys. The sequence continues at coordinate 9,494 of NMUG010013432.1, forward strand.
GACAAACGATTCACAACACTGAAAAGAGTGAAATAGAGTCTTACCCACTGATGCGACGCTTCAGTGATCGCGCGACACTGATTACCGTCGCTCACTAAAGCTGACACCTAGAATCCGACAGATAGTTACAATCGATAACAGACAATAAGCAATGTCGTACAGAAATGGGAGAAATAGATCGATAGGCTTACCCATTGACGCGAAACCTCAACTGTCGCGCGACATCGCTCGTCCATCCTTCACTGTACCTCGCCGCGCTTCGACACCCATAAGTCGCTAACACTGAACATCCTTCCGTCGCACCACAACCCATTCAGCTGCTACCAAACCCACTTTGCGAGATCACCGAACCACCACCCGAAGCCATACCACCACCACTGCACATACACCACCACTGCGCTCACACTGCGTCACCGCCGTCGCACACACCACACTCACACTATATCAACGCCACTACACACACCATTACACGTATGTGTGTGTATGGAGGTGAGGAGAGGAGAGGGGAGGAGAGGGGCGACGGGAAGAGGGGGAGGGATAGGCTGTCGGCGCAGGTGGAGAGAGAGGGAGAGGCTATCGCACGCTCGCGCAGAGGAGGGGAAGAGCAGGGAGCTCGG
>NMUG010013433.1:0-10102 GCA_002855965.1 Monotropa hypopitys
TTAATATAATAAGTTTTTTTGAAAAAATACAATCTGCGGATATTCGTTTGGATTCGGATAACTGTGGATACGGATACGGTTATGGATTTTTATAACCGTTCGGTTATTGGTTCGGTTACGGATACAGTTTGGATTTCGCTTTTCAGATACGGATATCCAGAAAAACCGAACTGAACTGAACCGTTGTCATCCCTAACTCTAACGTCGATTCATTAAATTACCCTAAAGCATTAATCAACGTAGATTATGCTAATTGATAATTTCAGAGACAAAGAACTGAATGTATTATTTCTTAATTAATAAACCTAGCTATTACAATCGTTTATATAGAAAAGAAGCTACATCTAAAAAGGACACAATTACAAGGAATGTCAACACACTATCTAAAATAAAGGATTACACTACCTAAAATGCGAGATATTTACGCATTCCTAAAATACAAGATATACTTTCACACCCTCAGGATGCGAGAGCAGAGAGCATCGATAGTTTGCCATGGAGAAAGCGAAAACGAGCAACAGTGTGGTCTTCGTGAAGAAGTAGGTCAACTGCAACATAGAAGAGATGAAGGGTAAAACAATGGTGTTAGACTTAAGGTGGTGGAAAATAAAGTGAATCAATCTCAATGTGCTTGGTACACTCATGGAAGACCGAGTTGTTGCATCTCTGAATGACATTCTTGTTGTTGCAATAAAGAGGTGTGGGTGAAGTAACAGAGACACCTATATCGGAGATGAGCCAATGCAGCCACACAATTTTAGACGTAGTGTGAGTTATAGCACGATATTCAGCTTCAGCAGTGGAGTGAGCAACAACAAATTGCGTTTTGCTTTTCCACGAGATGAGAGAATCACCAAGAAAGACACAAAGACCAGAGGTAGATTTGCGGTCACTAAAATCTCCAGCCCAATCAATATGCATGAAGAGTTAAACTGGATGTAGAAGAGAGAAGAAGACACTGATGGAGAGTACCACAAACATAACGGAGAATACGTAAAAGAGTCGCCTAACGAGTAGTACGAGGAGCAGAGACAAACTAGTTTATAATGTGAACAACATAGGCAATATCCGACCGAGTAACAGTGAGATAAATTAAGCAATCCACCAATTCGCGGTACTCTGTATGATCCTCAATAGGAACACCATCAGAAGCAGAAAACTTGGCATGAAGAGTCTTGGTGTCACTAGGACGGACACAATGAAGGATATCAGTAGCATATTTGGACTGTCCGAGAAGATACCCCTGGGGAGAAGCAGCTACTTCAATACCAAGAAAATATCGAAGATGGCCCACGTCTTTCATTTCAAACTCTTGAAAGATATGACGCTTCACGTCATTGATAACAGCAGAATCAGAGCTAGTGATGATCATATCATCAACATACAGTAGAAGAGCCAAACCATGAGAGGTGCGACGGAGAAATATTGCATAATCATGCATATTGGACTGGAAACCAATTTGAAGAACCACATCCTGAAACGCGCATACCAAGCGCGAGTGACTGTTTCAAGCCATAAAGAGCGCGACGTAAACGACAAACACCAGAGGGGTGAGAGAAATCAGGAGGAGGCCACATATAAACTTCTTTGGACAGATATCCGTTGAGGAAAGCATTCTTGACATCCAACTGAGAAAGAGACCAATGTTGCACAACAACTACAACCGATATCAAGGTGCGACCAATGATCATTTTGGCAACGTGAGCAAAGATTTCCTCATAATCAACCCCATATTCCTGAGAAAATCATTTAGCAACTAAGCAGGCTTTATACTGCTCCAAAGAACCATCAGAATGAGTCTTGACTTTATAGACTAATTTGCAACCAATAAAATTCTTACCATCCGGCATCGAAGGCAATTCCCATGTATGATTTTGTGCAAGAGAAGTGAGTTCAGCTTCCATGGAATCCACCCAATTGGGATCTGTACAAGCTTCTTTGTAGGACTTGTGCTCAAAATATGCGTGAATTCAAGAAAGAAAGGATTGATAAGATGATGAGAAACAAGTATTACTAAAGTTTTATCTTACCGGTGGTTTTTGATTTTCACGAACAGGATATCGGTGAGATGGTGGATCAAGATCTTGAGAGACAGATTGGGGAACAGGAGTAGAAGTTGGACTATGGGTGTAGACCTGAGTGATTGGAGGACGGTGAAGAGGAGTTATAGTAACATCGGAGATCTCAAGAGTATATATATATATAGTCCACTTCCAGTGAGGGATCCTCTTCTAAATAAGTTGTGGACTTCTAATCCTGACCATTAGATTCATCCAAGGGTTTATATTGTAGTACACTCTAATGTGTTAAAAACAAAGATACGTGGTCAGGATTAGAAGTCCACAAACTCATTTAGATGGAGATCCCTTATAGGAAGTTTTCTGTATATATATATATATATATATTATACAAAACAGAATGGTCCACGTCATCACTCTCCAAATGTCCCAGTCATATTTCAAGTGTCCCAGTCATATTTTCAAATGCATAGTCACACAATGGTATACTTTATCACACTACATGGAAATATTCACCGACAAATGCGTACACGAATTGTAGATGTCCCATGAGTTGGGACTCACACAGGTTTCAAGATGAAAATTTGATTTGGTGGTTTTATTTAAAATATTATTTTAAATAATCTTACAAAAAATCAGCTCAATCGGATAAAAATATAATTTATGTAATAAACTGTGAGTTAAACTTCATAAAACTTTAAAAATTTATAGAAATTACATTTTTTATCCGATTGAGCTAATTTTTGATAGAATTGCTTAAAATAATATTTTAAATAAAACCCCAAAAACATTCAGTCTGGATCTACCATTTGTCCCGTGCCATCGGCACGGGTCATTCGCTAGTATATATATAGTCCACTTCCAGTGAGGGATTCCCATCTAAATAAGTTGTGGACTTCTAATCCTGGCCATTAGATTTATCCAAGGGTTTATATTATAGTACACTTTAATGTGTTAAAAACAAAGATGAGTGGTCAGGATTAGAAATCCACAAACTCATTTAGATGGGGATCCCTCATAGGAAGTTATATATATATATATATATATTTGTTAGTAGACACATCTATAGGGAACGAGTCAATATAAATTAAATCCGCTTTGGTGACAGGATATTTTGTGAGGAAGAGTAAAATATGAGAGATGCTATAAGAAAACAACATGCATGTAACTTTTTAGTCACAAGATTATAGCATCGATAGCCTTTCTGATGGATTCCATTTCCCAAGAAAATGCCTAAGACACAATGGGCACTGAGCTTAGTGCGATCTTTCTTGGAAAGGAGGACAAAACAGGTAGAGCCAAACACTTTGAGGAGAGAGTAGTTAGGTTTCTGACCATAGAGCCACTCATTAGGGAAATTGCCAGAGAGAAGAGGAGTGTGTATCCTATTCTGAAGGTAGACTGCAATGAGAACAACTTCTCCCCCAAAAGTAGAGGGAATAGAAGATGATAATAGTAAAGGCAGGGTAGTGTTAAGAAGATGACGATGCTTTTTTTTCATCTCTACCATTTTGTGTTGGGTTGTCAGTACAAGAAGACTGATGGATAGTCCCATGTGTATCTAAAAAGGCACTAAACTCAGAGAGAGTATTTCCCACCCAAATCAGAAAGAATAATTTTAATAGATGTAGAAAATTGAGTTTGAATCACAACATGTAAACTTTGATAAATTTGAAAGAAATCAGATTTGTGTGTCATTACATACACCCATGTATAGCGACTGAAGTCATCTGCAAATGAGACATAATAAACAAAACTACCTTTACTAACAACTGGAGGTCCCCATAAATCGGTATGAACAAGTTGAAAGGGGAAAGTAGAAACGAAGGTGCTTCTTGGAAATGGCAAGGCAGATATTTTAGCAAACTTGCAACCACTGCATTAAAAAATATCATTAACAGAAACATTTCCCAAATGATTACTGAATCAAAAGTTTTAAACGCTCAGTAGACAAATGTCCTAATCTAGATTGCCTTGGTGTGATGTACCGATAGGTGTTCGACAAAATGTCTCAATGGATGAATCCCCTTAGAAACCACCTTATCCTTAGTGAATTGAGGTCTTGAGGTTGCGTAGGAGTTAGGGGTATGTGGTTCTCCAATGTAGGTCTAAGCCAAGAGTTGTTAACTCCTTGATGAGTCGTAGGCAATCAACCTTGGCATGCCCTATGCTTTGAGCTATTTCACTCTAGGTGTTGGATAAAATGTCCAAGAGAATCGAATTCTAGCTCCCGTTCAATCTCTTGGCCCATGGCGTGTGATTACTAACTAAACATTCTGAGTGAGGTCTTAGCCGCGATCCTTCACCGGTGTTGTCATAGAGATGTCTAGCATATCCTAAGTTAGCTGTTAGAAATTTCTAGACCATTCCCCTTAGTTAACTTAGTTTAATTTCCCTTTGCTTTATATTTTAGTTTCTAAGTTTAAATCAAAAAACAAATCCAAGGGTAGGTTCTTCTGCCTCCTTCGCAAATCAAACCCTCTATATAAAGCAAATCCCCTGACTCCGTCAATCCCCTGCGGATCGACCTCAGACTTACTTCTTGCTAAGTGTGTATTTCCTTGTTTATAAATTATTAATGTGTTAGCATCCCCGTCGAGTGACGACGTGGCGGGGAGCGATTGCCAGATTGACTGAGTGTCTGAGGGTGGCGACCGAGTAACTGAGCAATCGACGGCGACGAGTAGTGCAATGGTCTGCGATGTGTCGGCAACAGGGGCGATGTACGACGGCAAGACAAGGCGGCACCGAGACAGAGAGCTACGCGGCAACGAGATAGGGAGCTACGATGGCGACGATGGTGGTGGGTGGCAGCGAGACATTAAGATGCTAAGAGAAAGAGAGAGAGACAGACGAAGAGATCCGGAGAGAGGTTGCGATTGTCGACAGAGAGAGGTGGATGACTTTGGTTGGCGACTGGTTTGTGTTTAGAGACAGATGGCAATTTGGTTTAGGTTTTTTTTTGAACCAAAGCTCTGATACCATGATAATTTCAGAAACAAAAACTGAATGTATTATTTCTTAATTAATAAACCTAGCTATTACAATCGTTTATATAGAAAAGAAGCTATATCTGAAAAGTAAACAATCACAAGGAATGCCAATACACTACCTAAAATAAAGGATTACACCACCTAAAATACAAGGTATTTTCGCATTCCTAAAATACAAGATATTATGCTAACGTTGATTCGTTAAATTACCCCAAAGCATTAGTCAACGTATATTATGCTAATAACACACATAAACTTGCATTTAAAGTAAACGACGTACAAGTTTTTAAAGGCGGGTGTTGAACTCTTGCTATTCCTGAGTGGAAACTTGCTATGGTAGAAGAAATGAAAGCCTTTGGTAAGAATGACACTTGAGATTTGACTGAGTTACCTAAGTGTTAATGCAACGTGGGATGCAAATGGATGTATTTTGTGAAGCACAAGGTAGATGGTTCAATTGAGCGGTATAAGGCTCGGCTTGTGGCAAATGGCTTTACTCAGACCTACGGGGTGGACTATCAAGAGACATTTGCTCCTGTCACAAAAATAAATCCTGTCATGATACTTCTCTCTTGCAGCTAATCTAGGTTGGTCTCTTCACCAGTTTTATGTTAAGATTGCTTTACAACAAGATGATCTGGAAGAAGACGTGTACATGGATATTCCTCCAGGGTTTGAAGCTGTTTAAATCAAGGGCAAGGTGTGTCCACTTCGGAAATCCATATATGGTCTCAAACAATCCCCAAGGGCTTGGTTTGAGAGGGTTACTCAGGCAATGTTAAAATATGATGTCAAATAGAGTCAAGTTGATCATACATCGCATCTCATTATGTATGATGATGCCATAGTGCTTACAGGAGATGATGTCGAGGAAATTCCCCAGTTGAAGGAGTATCTGGCGAAGGAGTTTGAAATCATAGACTTGTGGAACCTCTTGTATTTTCTTAGTATAAAAGTCACTAGATCACTAGATTTAAAGATGAGATCTTTATATGTCAGAGAAAGTATGTTCTTGATTTATTGAAGGAAACATGGATGCTTGGTAGCAAAGCTTCTGACACTCCTCTAGAGCCCAATTAGAAATTTAGTGCCGATGGTGGAGGAGGTACTGTGGGTAAGGGAAGTTATGAGAGATTAGTTGGTAAACTCATTTACTAATCTTAGTCCCGTCCTGATATTGCCATTGTCGTCAGTGTGATTAGTCGGTTTATGCATTCTCCTCCAGCCATGCATCTGGATGCAGTTATGAGAATTCTGAGATACTTGAAATCCTCTCCTGGAAGGAGCCTTTATTTCTCTAAACATGATCATCTTAGAATTGAAGCCTATATGGATGCTAATTGGGCAGGATCAGTTACCGATAGGAGGTCCACTTCAGGATATTGTACCTTTGTTGGCGAAAACTTAATTATATGGAGAAGTGAGAAACATAATGTGGTTGCTAGATCTAGTGCAGAGACTGAGTTCAGAGCCATGTCACAAAAGGTATGTGAGCTTCTATGGATCAAGTTATTGTTAAATAATTTGGGAATTGTTCCTTCAGACATTATGTGACTATATTGTGATAATAAGGCGGCCATCAACATTGCGTAATCCGGTTCAACATGATCAGACGAAGCATGTTGAATTGATCGTCATTTCATTAAGGAGAAATTTACGAGTGGTACGATATGCACTCCGTTCGTGAAGTCTAGTGGGCAACTCGCTGTTATTCTCACCAAGAGAATTGAGAGTAAACCATTTCATGATATTCTTAGCAAGTTGGGCATGAGAGATATCTATGCTCCAACTTGAGGGGGAGTGTTGGAATAATAATGTTATGTTTTATTTTTCTTTTTCCATTCTTGTAATGTCCGGGGACCTCGGTGCAATTTTGTCTCTCACTAATATAAAAGACAATGATAATCTAATCATTCTCTGCATTTTTATCACAAAATAACAGTAGAGTCTGTTATAAATTCATCATGATGTTTTTCAATAAGAAAAGATATACCTAGAGGGCAAAAAGGAATCGAACATTGTACCTTGAAAAGGCTAAGGCCAGAAATCTATACATCAAGTGGCATATGCAACTTAGAAGGCTATGTTCTGCACATACAATAATTATAAGAAGATGATTTTAAAAAGGTTATCAATGGTTTCAGTTCTTAGGCTGTTGAATAAATTGAATCTAACAAAATGGAAACCTCAACCCATTAGCATAGAAAAGGCCACTTTAAATAGATCTCTATATGCTCATGAATTGGAAGGAAGGGGATAGAAAAAAATATACCTTGTGTTAGAGTGTTATGCTTCACGCATGCCCCAATATTATTTCTCCCGACCAACAAATTTTTTGGATGAATGCTGTTATTGGGGGTATAATTTCCTTTTTCTCCTCCTTTGCATCCTGTGTACTCTTTGCGTTGCAGTCAGATGGTTAAACAAAACCTGTATTGACTTCTATATTTCTGATGCAACCTTTTCGTATAATCCAACATATACCTGTGTGATAGGTGTTTGTATCTCTACATATATTGCGGGCGAAGATCATAACGATGAGCTCCATATACAGCAGTTGGAGGAGATGTATCAGGTTTGCCTTTGTGAGGTCCAGAAAAACTGTTTCATTCCTGCTGGTTTATCTGACCTTTTTAATTGCTACACATCTTGTTTTTTCCCAGATGCTTTTGGAAAAGTTTGAATGTGAAAAGAAAGAGCTGGAGAATACTACAGTGAGCACTAAACATGCATTTCCAGTTGCAAATTCAGCTGTTTGTTGCTGTTTTCCCCTGGATTTGTTGTGTACAAGATCTGGATTTGATAGTTGGCAAGACACCCTTCCTATAATTGACAGCGCAAGTTTGTACTTGGATATGGAGCTACTTCAGGAGCTATCACAGATTGTTTTGGTTGATACTGAAGAATTGCGTCTTGTAAGATTGCTTATTCTCATCTATCCATTTGTCTCTAGTTGCATACTGAAGTCATTGACATCTTTGCTCAGAAATTGATTGCATGAACTTTAATAGCAGTGTGAATGTTGTGGGAGATGTTTTTTTTTGATGATTTTTGTTTAGTAACCTGTGCTTTGCCCAGATTATGTGGTCACTTGCAGATTCTACTGGTTCTCTTCTGGAAGAAAAAGATACTATTCCTAGATGTTTGAATCTGATTGGACATGTCTCGTTGGTTTTAGGGTTCTGTGTTGGAATTAATGTTTTTCGGGTCAGTGTAGGATACATTAAGATTGTCATAGTGATTGGGATTTTGGAAGATTATCCTATTCTTTTTGTAAGAAAAAAGCCTGTTGCTTATTGTGAATTGGGTTTAACAAAGTTGATAAAATAGGCAAAGAAAATTGTGAGCTTAAAAGGACAAGGGTTCATTTGTTAAGGTGTCAAGTGGGTTGCAATGCTCTGTCTATTTCTTTCTATCTTTAGTTCCTCCAGTCTTTGACTATTTGTGTTTTAATGGTACTCTTTTATGTTATTACAGGCTTTGTCTAATTTGTCCGACCTTTTGAAACCAACTTTGAACTTTTCATTGAACTTCTCATCAAGACCCCCGACTGACTTCTTACCACATCAAAAAATCTTATGGACTCTGGACGCAGTGTCATCTATCAATGCAGGTATGTATATAACCCTTTGTGAAGCTAGGAATTTATGGACTGTTGGTGAGTTTAGACGTTAATATAGGTCTTTTTTTACTCCTGTGTTGCAGAAAATGCAAAACTTTCTAGTTTTGTTCTTGAAATTTGGTTTAATTGGCACTCTACTTTGTGGACCATTCCGGCTTATTTGGTTAAGGTATATGTTTCACAATCTAGCAAATACTAATTGGTAAATTAGTATTCTATCAACTAGATTTCCGTTGATCCTGTGTGTACGACATGCAGAACTTTTTGAGGATGGATGGTAATGCAATCCGACTGCCTCATATGCTTTTCCAGCCTGTGAGAATGGCAACAGCTGACCGAATTCTGTAAGATAATAGGTTTTTAGTTCTCCATGGTTTATTCCTCATGCTGTAATATGTTTTTATTCTTCCACTTTTCTTATTTAAATGAAGTCAAATGATAAACTGTTAGGTGCCTGCTTGGTACGTCGGCAATGTGGCTCATATTTGTCATGGGTTGCGAATGTGAATTGAACTCTATGAGAAAGAATCCCGTTGAGTTTCATTCTTGCGAACATACTCCCACCGAGCCTCTGTCCGAGACAGTGCCGAGATCATTATCTCGATCTAAATTGGCATAGTTTTGACTTGCTATTTGATTTATTTTTCAAATTACAATTCAATAATCAAATCAGATAATATTACTATGAAAATAGTGTGTGTATAGCTCATGCTTTTACATAGTAATTGAGAGCTTATAAGGCATCCGGGACTATGGTTTGATTATGGACTATGGTTGTTCGTTAACTGCCTTAGTCATATCTATCTGAACCATAGTTGTTAAATCGTGAATCGAATCGTGAATCGAATCGTGAATCGAAATGGTCCATGAATTGCGAATCGCGATTCAGTCACAATTTCTAAAATATATTTAAAATGCATATTATAAGCAAACTTATATGTAAAAAGATAAATTAATGATTATATGACCTATAATCATATGATTAGCAAAAAATTTACTTGTAAAAAATAAAAAAACTGAAAAATTACACAGTTGATATATTGCAGTATATTGTATGCAGTATATTGTATATATACTCTGTGGAAAAATCGTGTATATGTTTAACAAATCTCAAGTACCCATCATCACAACTATTAACACAAACATGTATATTGAATTGATTACTGAAGGTCTAGGAAGCACGGATACGGATACGGCGATATGGCAAAACCTAGAAAAGTAGGATACGGATACGACAAAGATACGTCTGTAAAAATATATATATTTTATAATTATTATTGTAGTGGGCATAAAAACAAAAATTGAATTGGTAATAGCAGTAGTCTAGTAGCAAGCATTTACTATGTATTAATTGCAGGAGTCGATCGCTGCAGGAGAGGTAGGGTTTCATTCAGTCGATTGTATTAATTTTAATTACAGTTTCCCCATTGTAAGTTTTTGTAATTTGTTAAAAAATTCAATTTAACCCC
>NMUG010013434.1:0-10109 GCA_002855965.1 Monotropa hypopitys
AACGTCTGGCATTGTCACAGAGTTGGAGGTTGTGACATCCCGGTCTTGAAAGTGGAGGCGTGGGCACCAGAGAGGCGGAGAGGAAGAAATCTCGTCATCCACAAGACGAGCCAGTTCGTCCCTATAGTTACCGAGAGAGCTTCTCCGGGGAGACCATCGTTAACCTCCGGCATTTGCTCGTTGAGGTATCTTGCAGATACTCCAGAATAGAGGAAAGAAATTGAACTGACGGCTCTAGGGGGTCTTTGGATACCCCCAGATCCTGAGCGGCAGCAGGAGGGGACACCACTCCGGTGGTGATGCCCATGTTAATGAAGGGGCGGTTTCTTCGGGGAGACATCAGGGGGGAAAGGTCAACGTCCAGATTAGAAAGGGTTCTCTCAAAAGATTTGGTGGGATCTGGTACAGGGTCCCGGATCACTATGGTCGGGGCTTTTGGTTTCCTCTTCTTTATGAATGAGTGGTATGTTAAGACGTACCCGAGAAGGGTTAACGTGTCGCGAGATTTGATATCGATCCGGTAGAAGGCTTGATCCGATATTCTGAAGCTCCTATCTTCAGCCTACCCAATAGCTTCGGATCTGCAAAAAGCAATGCAAAGTCATTAGCTATGGTGTACAACAACAAAGCTAAGGGAAAAAATATAGTACAAGACAAGGATTAATTATTGACTTAATGAGTTGGGGGACCAAGGTATTTCGTTCGGTCCTGACCGGTACCCGCCTCGAACCGTCATGTATTCATTCCCCTACTAATCGGAGTCCGGGAGGCAGTCGATAGCATGATCCAGGTCCTTCCGAATCGCTGGAAAGTATCGTCCGGAGGCTTTGTTTTGGTTTATGCAGTACAAGCCAAAGAAATCATTGGTCCCGAAGTCCAATTTGAAGAGTCGGCTAAGCTCTGCTACGGACATTACAATGAGAAAGAAGTTTATGGTAAGCTGGGTTGTGGTCAGGTCTAGCAAGGACAAGATCCGGTCTAGGTACGGATCGATGGGAAATTTGACCCCGCCCTCTATGATAGCCATCAAAGGGATGATCAACTGCCCAGCATTGTGGCTCACAACCGGAACACCCTCGTCATCCACCAGCACCAGCGTAATTTCTACATCATCCGAGACATGGTACTTTCGGCGAAACAACTTGATGTTCTGTGGCATATTGAAGTGAGCTCGGAATGGGTTGGCCAGTGTTCAAAAAATCCCCCTAGTCGGCCGATTAATCGCTAGTCGGACCCTCCCCGCCCAGCTTTTAGGGCTGGGCGCCCACCGCCTGGCTATCGCCGTCGCCAGAAGAAGTTGGACGACTAATCGGGTTGGTTGCGATTAGTCGGCATTGCAGGGATTAATCGGGATTACTCGATTACTTGGGGCGTACCGATTAATCGGCAATTGCAGCGATTGGGGATTTTGGTCGGGGGAAAATTAAGGGTTTTCAGTCGGGGGGAGGGAGATTTGGGGTTCTTTAGTCATTTTTTAGTCGAGGGGATTAGGGGTTCTTTAGTCATCAACTGTGTGTACTGTGTGTGCAATTTAATATGTAATACGTATATGAATATTTTAGTAGCCATTATTTTTTAGAGCAACAGATTGGGATTTTGTGTACAGTGTGTGTACAATGTATTAAGCTAACTATGTACAGTGTATGAATAATGCTAACTGTGTACAGTGTATTTAGTATCACATTGTTGTTCTTAATTTCGAATTATTGTTCTTAATTTCGGACTAATTATTGTTCACATATGCATTATTACACATCTTCTTTTTTAAAAATGAATAAAAAATACAAAATCCGACTAATCTCTAGTCCCCAATTAATTCCCGATTAATCGGCCTAGTCGCTAGTCACCCCTCGGTCGCCCGACTAGCGCCTAGTGATTTTTCGAACATTGGGGTTGGCGTTGCTGGGCTCCGCCGCACCACCATGATTACCAAACATGGTGTCCTGCACCTGGCCAAACAAAAGTATGGGGATCAGGAACCGAGACGGTCTGGGAAAAGACTATTGACACTCCAACTCAATTGAGTCGGGAATGGGGGTCGACGGGATGGTACGGAGTGCTGATGGGGCGCGCACCAGAAGTGCTACAGTACCGTCGGAAGCCCGCAAACGTGATTTGGGGGCTGAAATCAGTCCCAACGACTCCATAACACCGGGAATCGAAAGAGAATGGAAAGGATAGCAAGATACCTAAAAGTTGGAAGGAGGGAAGCACTGGAAGCCGGTCGAATGGAACCTAGAAACTTCGATGAACTGTGAGGTTGTAGAAAGCTGTAGCGAGGAGAGAGGGGGAGCAAACAGGCGCCCCAATCCCCCCTCTCATGCTATTTATAGAGGGGTGGGACAACGATTCGGCTCCCCAACGGCCTATCGGAGGAGGACATGTAGCAACCAGAAGCTTCCGAAAGCTTGCTAGTGGATAAGGACCACGCGTCGAGATCATGGAAGGGTGATTTTTGCGGATGCTACGAGGGTCATGGAAAATGATGATCTCAAGCCGTTTCTCCGAAAGAATTGAGGGGCTATTATGGTAACCGAACTATGTCAGGCCTCCGAGCCGTGTTAACGGAGCAGGCCCACAGAGACGAGGCCCGTGATGGGCAGACAGTCCAATCTGGGTGATAGACTATTGGGTCATATCTCAATGGCAGTAGCACCACGGTTAGGCAAACCGTGGGCCCACCGTGGCAGAAAGATACACAACAAACTCTATTGGTATGGGATATAAGAGTCTCCGAACCACGGCCCATATAGGCAGGATGACATGGTAGCACCGATGGTACCGTACCAACAAGCTCAGAATGCATTATGTTCGTATTAGACACTCAAAATCAGTGGCTTGGTGGCAATTGTTGGCCTAATCACGGGGCTAGCACCAGACCAGTAGGTCTTCATGTGCAGCAAGGATTGCGGTAGATCCCGGATATCTCGGTAACAGACCGGAGATTGCGGGAGCACTACGCTCCCGTAGATTGCACTGGAGATCGCAGAACGGGATGCCTTATCGGGAGCAGGAGCTTGCCTATAAATAAGAGGAGCCGGTAGAACAGAAAAGGTACATGACATTTTGTCCTCTTACTCGCTACACTACTCAGCACTTCCTACTCTGGTTCTAGCTCCTCACTTAGGCATCGGAGTGTCATTCCGGCGAACGGCACCGGGTAGCACTAACGGTGGTTCTTTGGTTGCAGGACCTCTCATACTCACAATTCGACGTTCGGAATCAACTCTTAGAGATCCAAACAAGGTTGTGGTCCCCGAAATTCACAGGTTCAACTTACAACTCTAAGATTTCAAGAGGGAATAAACGTAAAAGGAGTAGGTACCTCACACCAAGATATGATGAATGACCTACTACGGTCCAACCGAATACTACGATTTCCACCATTTCCAACAAACCATCAATAAGGATACAATGTTGAATAGGAATGACACCATAGAGATCTTGGTAGGGATAACTTAAAAATCTTCCGAAAGCAATGGGCTTCTCCCATTGTCATTAACTACCATCTTCGAGACACTAGCTAGATTACGAACGAGACAACCGATAACCAAGAGTGGTCAATTCTCAAATCGTAGAAGACTAAGCCCTACAACACAAGTTGAAATAAAACACGAATGCATTCTATCAAACATTCCAATCAAAGGTCGATAAGAGTTGCCTTCCGCTTATACCAATCAACAAGGATGGAAGGAACGACCATTTACGGAAAGATGTAGATCAACCACCAACCCAAAATACCAACAGGTAAAACAAGGATAGACACATCTAATGTCAAATGAGACAAATGGCTTCTCGTGACCAGTACACTCAGGAATAGGAAGAAAACAAACAAATTCTGCTATGGAGAATGGCTCAACAAGGAATGACCAAAGAGCAACAACAACCTCCAGATTCTCACCACCATTTCGATTTCCAAATTTAAGTTACACATCTTCCCTAGGCAAACTTCCTAAGAAGTTCTCATGCACACTAATGTGCCTATTTCCCAACATCCTCAAATCATAATACTCACCCTCCAAGGCTAATATGGTCCTATCTTCAACCACCAAGGCAAGAACAGAGCAAACGGGTATACACAATCTGGATCAATCATCCCAACCATTGCATATACCCACATCTCTAAGTCACCAGGTGACATAAACATAATCTCTCTCATAATCCCAAATTACCATTAGATCTTGAGATGACTTACTGAAGTCTATCTTAGAAATCCACACGGTTTCCTCAATAAACATCACCAACACCGACTCACCAAGCATCGACCCGAGTCAACTCTGAATTAGCATCTAAGTTCTAAACAACCTCACTATGACCTTTTTACTTATCACGAGAAATCCTCAATCTCACACAAATTACCTCAATCATTTTCAAAAATTTCTCACACTTGAATATCATTACTAACTTCAATCTCACATCTCCAACTACATCAAGCTGCACAAAGGGTAACCGAAACTTCCACGATGACTAGGTGTACAAACCCAAAGAGGAAGGAAGGGAACAAGGTTCAACTCTGATGACCAAATAGAAGACAACTCGGTGAAACAACACATCATAGACTAGGAGCATCAAGACAGGTTAGACACAGGTCTAAGCCCAATGCTATTCAACCAAACTCAACACAAAGGGAAAGCACATTATAACTCCACAATCCGAACCACTTTTCCTACTACAACTTCATCCACCATTTCAACTCTTTCCAAACCCCCAAGATATAACGGAAACTCTAGTTGATTTCCTCAAAACATCTTACATCCACATTACTCAGCCAAGCATTAATGCAGTCTACCAACACATGAACCATCAAGGACTAACACAGTTCTTCACCGAATATCCTTACTCGTTCTACTACAACCTTGTAACTCACCAAGGAGCTATTACCATCATCAAGCATCGCATCTATCACCAACCTCAGTCGAGCTCAAACTTCGGCATCCACTTCAACCACACCTCCACCCAATCCTTTAAGCCCCAATAGAATGATTCAAACGTAAGATACACTGGCTTCCTAACAAAGATCCTCAAAGGTAACCCCAAGTTATGAAACAACAAGGTCTAGCACTCGAATGCAAGTGGGGTACAACCATCCTCAATCACATCTCAATCACAACAGCCGATAAGGCACATGGCAACTAGAGAGAATCTCCTAACTATAACATCATTTAAGAACGAATGAATGTTCGCCACAACTTGGCCTAACCACAACAAGTCAACTCTCAAGTTAAGATCACACAACTCAAACTTGGCTACAACAATACGATTCAATCTAGCATTGATCATAAATCTCAACTCCGCTAATAAGGCTAACTCAATCTCAGCGACACAACAAAATAGAAGACATACTATAGAGAATACGATCAACAACCAAAAGGATAACGAGGAATCAACAAAACTGTTGAGTGAACCACATCCTGGGATGACAGGACAAGAATCAAACCTCAACCACGAAAATACACCCAACTCATACTCCCCCTAATGGGCAATAACCAAGGATTTAGCTTCAAGGAGGGGTATCGTCTCTTCCACAATGAGTACGAACTAAAGGATTCCTGGAATTCATAGGATAAGACTCAGGAGTCAACTACAAGGTCTTACGATGGACTTACCTCCTCAAATGAGAGGGCAAGGATCATAAAATCTAATCATGCAATCACGAACGAAAATCCACCTCTTGCAACTAAGGCAAGGATCAACAATGATGATAGGAATGGAATTAAGGTTCAAAACAAACGACGACGAGATCAACCCTAAGAAAATCAACAAAAGGATCGAATAGCCTCAATCAATCAACAAGGAAGGGTCCCTCTTAATTCCAATTTTCTTAGACCTCGTGCAATGTATACAAGTACTCCAAACACACATGTAATGCAATGCAATGCAATTCAACCCATTGAGACCATGTCTCCCCAAAGGCCTGAGTTTTCAAAACCTAGCTCTGATACCAATTGTAACATCCCGGATTTTCAAACCTTTTTTTTAATATGAAGTCATAAGAGAGAAGATAACTACTATCATATCCTCATAAATACATGGGGATGTAAAATACACAAGGCACATCCACATCCAATGATATAAGTTCAAATTTACAAACTTTTTATAAACAAACATTAGGGAATATAAAGGAAGAAATACAACAAAATGATAGGACAAACAACCTATCAAACTACCATGATGATGACATGCTCCAATGACAGATAAGACCTTGGAACATCCGGCTCCAACTCGAGATTGGGGTTCAATACCTAAAAATAAAGGGTTAGTGTAATACCCATTCTTAGAAAATAATCAAAGTCGGGAAAATTTTAATAAAAATATTAGAAGTGGAATAGATTTTTTTTTAAAAATGGAGAAAGAGGAGGAAATTGTGTGTGAATTAGAGGTTGGGGTGTTATTTGAAGAAATTGAAGTTCGAGGGTGAAATTTGTAGTTTGACCCAAAAATTTTAAAATTGCTACGTGTTCCAATTTGGGGCAAACCCAAATTCTGTCAAAACCCAAATCCATTGCCCACTGTTTGGAATTCCATCGAGAGAGAGAAAAGGAGACGAAACCATCAAGAGAGAGAGAGAGAGAGAGAAGTTGTGCTTGGCGGTTGTGCTTGTGACTGAGATCAGAGGTGTGCGGGGGGGCTTGCGGCTGTGTTTTTGGGTTGTGCTCGGAAGGTATGTATATTTGCTGTGTGTGTTGTGTATGTATTCGAATTTGAGTGAGGTGTGTGTGTGATGGTTTAGTTGTGTGTGTGTGTGAGGGTTAGCTATATGTGTGTTGATTTTGTGTGTGTATGTGTTTGAGAGGATTTTGTGAGAGTTAATTTGTGTGTCCTTTCAGAGAGTTAGCTGTGTGTGTATTTCGATTTTAGGATTTCTGTATGAATGTCTCTGTGTAAAATTTCGGAGAAGATAAACAGTGGAGAAATCACAGGTAGTGTACCGGTACGAGATTGTAGTGTACCGGTACGCAAACCCTCTGTTCATAATCATAGAACCTTGTGTACCGGTACAGATTTTAGTGAACCGATACGGAACCCTACTATTTGGTCTTTGAGGAAAATTAAACTAAGTTAAGAAGATTTAAATACAAGTTCTGGGGATCAATATAAAGGTTCTAAAAGTAGTTTTTTGGGTAATTTAAGGGTTAAGGATGAATGAGAATTAAAAAAGGAAAGTAAGTTGTACTTTAACTAGTGATAGCCCGTGTCGATGGCAATGGGCGTTAATAGTGCCTTCCGCACTATTAACTCTTAGAAAGTGCAGCACAATACCTAAGGGTACAATAAAATTCGGATGTTAATAGTGCTTTATGTACTAATTCGTGCCTTCGGCACTCATGATAATTGACGACACTCGATCTGTGTTTTCAGTATAGCCCGTGCTGATGGCATAAGGCGACAGAATAGAAAGTGCAACACAATACCCAATGGTACAACGAAACTTGAGAATGAGTTTGAGATCATTTTTTATCACGCCCAAAATAGTCTATGTTGAATTTTTAAGATTTTTATGAAATCCAATCTCGGATAGAGTTTTGGGGATTTGACTGAGTTTTAATTTCTAAGAAATCTAAAAAATTAAATCGGTTATTTCAAATGTGAAGAATTATGTTATAGATCAGTTTGTTAAAAAATCTCGAACTTGAAGTTTTGACCAATTGAATAACGATATTTAACTGATTTTTATTTTAACTACATAGAAGATAATTAAAAGTAAGGAAACATACAGTATTTTATAAAGGTAGTGTATTTATCAAAATCCCCAAGAGAGGTTAGAGTAGTTTACCCAAAGAAGAAACAGGAAACATACACCGGAATTGGAAGGGGGAGAGAAGAGGGAGGTAGATAAATGAGGAATAATACATAAAAAAATGAGGGATGCATAATCATAATATGTTTTCAATATGTTCAAAAACGGAAGGGGGAGAGAAGATGGAGGTAGACGACGGGGATAGGTGCGTGTGAGAGAAGGGGGAGAGAAGAGGGAGGTAGGCGACGGGAGAAAGGGGAGGCAGGGGAGTAGACGGGCAGAGGTAGGTGACGATGGCGACGGGGGAAGGGGGATGCAGTGATGGAGGCGATGGTGGTCGTGCGACTGGGAGAAGACGGAGGGGGTGGCATTCGTAGAGGAGGGTGCAGAGAGGGGACAGAGGATGTGTGTGGTGTGTGCGACGGGGTGCGGAGAAGAGGTAGTGGTCGTGCGACGGGGTGCAACGGGGCAGACGACGACAGTGAGGGGGTGCGGAGAGGGGGATGCGGGGAAGGGCTCCGGCAATGGTAAAAATGGACGCAGCGTGAAGATGGTCGTGGCTGAAGTGTTTCGAATGTTACCTGGTTGAAGGTGTGTGGTTGAAGTTTTCTGGAAAAAATGGACAGAGAATGTTTTCTGAATGTTTTCGTGAATGTTTTCATGAATATTTGTATTTAGAATAAAAGTAGGATTTTAGATATTATGATTCAAATTTTGAAACTGTGATATGAATTTTTTGCGTGATTTTTGGTAGAGATTGAGGCAAATCTGTGTACTGAGATTGATTAGCGTGAAGTTTGCAAATCTGTGTTCTGAGATTGATTAGCGTGAAGTTTGAGAATCTGTGTATTGTTACTGTAGATTGTATGGTTACTGTAGATTGTAATCATCTTGTTGCTTGATCTTTTTGCGTGAGGTGTCAACAGCGTAAATTACGGTAGATTGTAATCATCTTGTTGCGTGATTTTTTTGCGTAAGGTGCTCTGTGTATTGAATGGTCATCGTAGATTGAATCTAATGGCTGAAGATATACAGCGAATCATATCGTGACACTTGGCGCAAAACTTCCATGTATTGTTATATATTAATAAAGGAAAGTAAGTTGTACTTTAATTTAAAGTGTTTCGTTTCATTAGTATATGTAATTCATATCAATATTGATATTGAATTTGTTTCAGGTGAATCATCTAGGTAGATTTATCCGACGAGGTCAAATCAAAGTAAACCCTCTTAAGGGTATTCGGTGAGTGTGATGGTTATCTTAAATTTTGTGGTTTTTTTTTGTAAAGTAATTAAAATTACTTGTTGTAACCTTTAATTGTGAACCACTTGGAGCATGAATCACTTATGAACTTGGACTTGATTGGGGGAAATGTTAGTAGCATGTTTAGGATGGGAGGAATATGATTCTGTAATTTATGTGTTTTGTGGAAGCATTGCTTTATTTAAAGCGTGATATGGGGAAACATATGAAATTGTGGAAAGTTGAGGCATGTGGGAAACATGATGTAAATAAGGCTCCGTTTTAAGGGTGTGTAACTAAGGCCCGTTTTAAGGGTGTGATGTGAGTAGACATGCTTGCAATGGTGGAATCTGACGGTCTTGTGTGATGAATAAACGTCGTTGATTTGCCATCTAGAAAAGAGAACTTAAAATGTGAAGTAAAAGTAGTAGTAACGTGGGGCACGCTATAGGGGTGGATTCACCGATTGTCTATTTCTGATTCTGTTTCTGAATTATTCAGTGAAAATATAGTTGGGGCAAGCTTAGTTGGAGAATCACCTGTTCTGTATCTGATTTCTGTTCTGAACTTGGAGACCTTGTTGTATCACGTGTGATCTGATTATATGGTTTTGTTATGTATGGTTGTATCTGTTGGATATTGAGAAATCATTATTACTATTATGTTTCTGTTTAGATCTGCCATGTTGTTACTTATTTATTTCTATTTTTGACAAAGTTTATTATAACTTACACACTCCTGAATTTTCTGTTATTTATTTTGCATTGAGAAATTCAGATTCTCGGGCTAGCTTTGGTGGTCTACTATGGTTGGTGACTAGATCTTGGAGGAGTTAGAGTTTCACTTTTGGGTATTCACCGGCTGTACTTTTGTTTGTACATTTAAGTACTCGTATGTATATGTCTGTGGACTTTCTGTTGGGACTAATGGATTTTCTGTATCACTGTGGATGTTATCTAGAATGTGGTTGTGTCTATTTATTTATTTAGTTGAAAATTTTTGTAATTCGCATTGTCGTGTCCGCTAAACATTATATTTATTAAAAGCAGAACGGAGTGTGACAGTTAGGCAAAGCCTAGTAGAAAAATTTCAATACTAAGGTTTATATGGTCGTTGTGAGTGAGTGCT
>NMUG010013435.1:0-10109 GCA_002855965.1 Monotropa hypopitys
CACTCATTTTCACTCAAATGAGTCTTCTATACAAATTTTCTGATGCCTCTTGGAGCTTAATTTCGACCAGGCGGGTCTCTATACTTCCCTGCTCTCCTGCATAAAACCAAGTACTGTGAGACTCTACAAGAGAGAGAGAGAGGATTGTCATTTGTATGTAATTATCCACTGTAGACTATTTTGCATGAATGGAAACCACTTGTGGAATTCATCTCATGCAACTATATTTATATATAATCACATGCATGTGTATTTTATAGCATAGTTTTTGTACATCAAGATGGGTGGTCATCATATGGTACCTGTTGTGAATAGGATCAGGTCCATTAGGTACTTTTCTCTTGCTCACATAATGTGGATACAAGTCCCAGTTAACACGGTGAGGATGCCTTCTCTCTTCTGCTATCAACCTCGGGAGCTCAGATGATTTTGGCGTGGATTGGATTGTTATGGTAGTCGTTATCATAACACGACTCGCTACAACTCCAACAAACAAGAACCAGATAAAAGTCATGAAAAGAACAGCTGCTAATGAAGTTTTGAAAACTCTGCCTCTTCCCCCCATTTTTCTGTCTTCCCACCCCCGCCCCCACCCTAATTTCCCTCTCCAAACGGAAACGGGCAATTCTGTAAGAATAGAGATGAAGACGAGGATAAAACAGTCATTTTAATGTAGGAATGAGGATGATGCCCAAAGAGAGCTCTCTGATTACAGCCAAGGAGAAAGAGGAAATGAAGAGAGTAGATAACAGAGGAAATGGAGAGTAGATAACAGAGCAAGGCAAGTATTTCGGTGGCCCTTTTCTACTTGGCCGTGATTGCTTTCTTTATAGATGCAAGAGTAACACTTAGTTGCATTAGAGAGAGAGAGAAAGGGGGGAGTTCCAAAAAAGGAAAAAACAAAGTTTGTTGCCCTTAGTCGCTTTAAATGTTGATTGGGTCCACTGGAAAATTCTCCCTTTGCTTTTGGAGTGTGTATTTTCATGCATGAGCTTTGCTATGGGTACACGGCCCATCCGTGTACACCATATGTACACGGCCCGCATGTGAACCCCACGTGAGCCATACGAAAAAATTTGTTTCAGATTTTTATTTAAAATATTATTTTATATTATACTTTTAAAAATCAGTTGAATCGAATAATATATAAAATTTACTTAATCGTTTGCATTTTCATTCACAGTTTTAAAACAATTAAATAAATTTTATACATTATCCGATTAAATTGATTTTTTACAGAATAATATAAAATGATATTTTAAACAAAACCCCCCAAAAAATGTGGGGCCAACGTGGGGCCCACACGTGAGCCGTGTGTACATATGGTGGTACACGGATGGCCGTGTACCCATAGCAAATTTCTTCATGCAGTTATATATACCAAAGGGGACCCCTGTATGACCTACCCCTAGTTCTTAACGTTTATGTACTCAATTTTGAACATTTATATATACAAAATAAGAAATTATGAACTCCTCACATTGCTAAGTCATATATTTTTGTCACGTCATATTTTCCTCCTAATGACCAGGATTGATTTTATCCGACGGTCTAAATTTTTTTTCTCATACTTCGAGATCGCGAACGAATAATCTGAACCGTTAATAAAATTTTACATAATTTTTTAAGTGACCCTGTAAAAAAATACCACGATGGGATAGAATTGTTTTTATAACAAAATTTATTTTTTATAAAAAATTGTTTTTTAATAAAAAAAACTATCTGGACCAATTGACTTAACTGTCTGTATTACAAAACAACTAAGTATGAGTCCCCACACTTTCCACGTCATATTTTCTTGTCATGTCATAATTTTAAAGCAATTAGAGTGAATATTTAAATTTATTCTATCACAATAATTTGTTTAGGACCACTCAAAATCGAAGTCCACAATCATTGTTGATTTACCTCAAACAACTCATTCATAACGATTAAAAGGTCAATTTTGACTTTGAATAATTTTTATGTGATCACTCAAAATTGAAGAAAGATTTGTTAGCAACTGTGTTGTAGTTGCGTCTCATTTATTTATTTATTTATTTAGTTTAAATTGAGATTTTTATGAGACATGATTACTCGCAGATAGTGATGTGATATGGCAGAATAATAATTTTTTACAGAAATATTCAGGTACCTTATCTGCACTTCTCTTTATTATATCAAAAAATAAATTAGATATATCTCTAACATGAGAATACATATATTGGACATATTTAGATATACAATGGGATAACTTTTCAAATTATTGCTTATTTTGACCTCAAATCTATTACGACGTGTTGGATGCATAAATAATTCATTTAAACTCTCATTTTAATTGATTGCATCATCTCAATAATTGTTTTTGACTGACTTTTAACCATCCAAATATTGAAGTGTAGCCAATGTCAAGTTTACAATTTTTAACACAGCTCGAACTCGAGAATATTTGGAAAGATGTTAAACTACCAAGGCTTTTAGAATAAACAAAGACATTTGTATTCAAAATATATTGTGTCGTGCCATCAGCATGGGCAATTGCTAGTCTATATATATTTCATATCACATTTTCCACTCACATATGTGAGACTCACACATACATACATATATATATATAAACATATTCTCAACCCTTGGATCTCATCCAAGGACTAATAATTTATAAGTTACTTCTATATACATTCCACATCACATTTTCTACTTGTATATGTGAGGCTCATACATACATATACATATAAACATACATTATTAACCCTTGGATCTCATCCAATGACTCATAATTTATAAGTTACTCATTTCAAGAACTCTTTGCCTTGAGCCCATTGACAAAATTGGAGATGGTTTTTGTGGGTCAGATTTTCTGGAATTACCCAATGAAAGATAAAGATGTCAATCCAGAACTTGATTCTTCAATAATTGAAAGAATAGTCTGCATCGGTCTGATGATCTGCTGATGAATCTGTTGAGAGCAGCAACCATTCCAGTGAGCATTTGCACTTCCTTAGTCTTTCTCGGACTTTGAAGGTTTTACAAAACGGCAATCTTATCTGAATCGACTTCAATTCCTCTTTTGGTCACTAGATTTTCAAGAAATTTCCCTGAACTGATACCAAAAGCATATTTCAAAGCATTTAATTTCAATTTGAAATTTTAAGTACCTCAAATGCCTAGTGTAAATGTGTCAAGTGGGACTCTGATTCTTTGGACTTGATCATCATATCGTCAATGTACACTTCCAGGTTTTTGTCAATCATGTCTTTAAACATCTTGGTGACCAACCTCTGATAAGTTGTTTCAATATTTCTCAGACCAAAAGGCATAACTTTGTAACAGAAAAGACCTTTAGGAATGATAAAGAAAGTTTTTTCGTGATCTCGCTTATACATAACAATCTGATCATATCTCCTGTAAGCAACAAGAAAGTTCATCCTTTTGAACTCAACTTTTGCATCCACCAATTGATCTATCTTCGGTAAAGGAAAGTTGTCTTTTGAGCAAGTTTTATTCAGATCTGTAAAATCGACACAGACTCTTCACTTGTCGTTCTTTTTCTTTACCCCCACCGTATTTGCTAACCAATCAAGGTAAAACACTTCTCGTATTGCCCCCTCTTCAACAAACCATTTACTTCCTCAATTATCGCCTCTGTGTGCTGCACTGCTGCATAATCGGCTTATGATTTGGGTTGACATTAAAACAGTGGCATATAATCTTTGGATCTACGCCCAGTATTTCTTATGGAATCCAAGCAAATACATCTATATGATCCATTAATACCTGAACCAGATCATTTTCATCCTATTCAGGCAATTCTTCTCCAATCATAAAATAGTGTTCTTCATCAGTCGGGTGAGACGGAATTCTTTTCAATTTGTCCACCGCTCTAGCTTCTGGATCTCTATTTCGACATCCTCCAAGACTGGCTGATCTGGTACCTCGATGAATTTGACTTATTCTACTCGTTGTTTTGTTTTCATAGATGTCACAAAACAACTCATGGATGTTGCTTGATTCCCCTTTATACATTTAATTCCCTTAGGACCTGGGAATTTGATCACCTGATGATAAGTAGACGGGATTGCGTCCATCCTGTGCATCCATGTACGGTCAACAATAGCATTGTACGTCGAAGAAACATCAACAACCAGAAATTTTGTATTAAGCATCACCCTCCCAGCACAGACTGGTAGTACCACTAATCCAAGGGGCCATACTGGTTCTGCACTAAATCCTATCAAAGGAATTCTGGCCACTTGCAAATTTGCTTCTGTTAACCCCATCTTCTTACAAATATCAAAATACAGAATCTCAGTTAAACTGTCTTGATCAACCAGAATCCGCTCTGTATCAATTTGGGAAATTTCCAAAGTGATAATCAAGGCATCATTATGTGGGACTTGCACTCTAATGAGATCTTCGTCCAAAGAAGAGATCTTCTCTGCTTCTTCATTTTCTGGTCTTTCGCGCTTTTGCCCGAGCTGAAGAACATGGTGTGAATGTCCTTCTCTCTTCCTCTGTGCTCGTGCATCATTTTCTGAGATTGGCTCTACTATGCTGTGAATGACATGAATAGTACCAATTGGTGCCAAAAAAATTTCCTCTTCCGCAGAATTCTCCCTTTGAGGCTCCACTTGGCGACCTTCTTCTGCTCGTGCAAAGTATTTCTTAAGATGCCTTGCAGACACCAAGTCTTCCAAAAACTTCTTGTATGTGTTGCAATCTTCAGTCATATGACCAAATTCCGTATGAAAACTGCAATGAAAGTCTGTTGCCTCCAACTATGCCCGGTTTCCTCCTTGCTTCTGGATCTATCCTGAGAACGCTAGAGAAGATCACCCTGTCTCCTTCTTGCTCCGCTTTCTATCCTCTGATCAGGGTTCTGAACTTCCAATTGGTCCCCTCTCCTCAGTTCTTGAATTTCTTTCTCAATCTTTCTATCGTTTGATCTCGCCCTTCCAGAATCCTTACCAAATCTGCTTCCCTCCTAGCATGAGAATGAGATTCAGTACGGCTTCTGGTTTCTGAGAAAATCTATCGTTCTGACCGAGAATATAGCCCCATGTTCCTTGGAACTAGAATATTCCTTGATGCTCTGACTATTCGACAGGGAGCTGGTCCCTTGAAGAATCGCCATTGTTATCTTCTTTACGCCACTAGGAGTGGCTATTGCCAATCCCTTTCCCCTAATCTCAGAGGTACTTCTACCCTTAATTGGTGTTGCAAGGTCCCGACCTGACATCTTTTGATCTGAAAAGAAACGAATACAACAAGATTTTCCACAGACAACGTCAATTGTGGGTGGGATTTTCTGGAATTACCCAATGAATGACAAAGATGTCAATCCGTAAACAAAAATGTAAAAGATCATCGGTCTTTTGACCAAGAGGGCTCTCTGACGCTTAAGTTAGAATCTTTCTCAAAAAAGCTTAATCGAAAGACAAAAAATTGAATTCCAGAGACAGTGAATATCAATATGTGTGTACCTCCATTTTTTGATGTTCCCTTTTCTTTTATCTTCCTTCTTTTTCTTCTTCTGATCCTGGGACCCACCTCCCATTTCAGAATGTTGAAGGGTGGGTTTGACTAGATATTTTACTTTCTGTCTTTTGAATGGGCTTGATTATTGTCTTTATTTTAACTCTTAATGCACATTTATTGCTTTCAATAACTGAATTTCTGTCGTTACTTCTTATATGTCTTGTCACTTTTTGCGTAACTGTGGTGACTGAAAGTCCGGAGGCCTCTTCGGATCCTCTTAGTTCTGGCCGAGCGACGTGGTTGGGTGCTTCAGATGTTTGAGCGGTCACCTATAAGAGAAAAGGAATCACCTGCTTGGTTCCTGCAACACAAAGGTCAGTGCCCACCGGTCGGCAGCGACCGAGAGGGGCCTCCGATGGCTAAGTCAGCAACGGTAAGAGAGGGAAACTGTAAGCTGAAAGAGCAGTCGGAGAGATACCAGAAAACGGTCCCGTGAACAGTACTTTGACGGGGTATATATAGTCGTCCTGACTTGGCGCCAAATGTGCAAGCGTGTGATGCACACGGGGGGGAGGCTGTGTGCTGATGTCAGCCTTATAATACTGTTGGGGCGCTGAACTGACCCGAGCCACGTCAGCAGTTGTACGACCGACCCGAGTGCCACCTGCCGGAGGTTATTGTTCCTTGCCGCTGCCGATGGTGGACTCCTCCGGCACAGGAACGTCCGTCGGTAGAAGTTGTTCCTTCTTCCAGTGGGGAGCGGAGACGCTGGGCTTCCTTGACGTCCGGATGGGTATGCCGGAGGTTGAAGGAGATCGCATGGCCGGCTCGGCTTGGCTCCTTCGGGTGTCTGGTGAGTCTGCTTCAGATGGTGAAGGGCACATGATGAAACGCCGGTTCTGTCCTTCAGCCGCAGTGATATGTCGGAGGTCCGTGAGGCCGATGGCCCTGGATTGCTCCGTGTTATGCTGGGGCAGGGGCAGGGTTGGCCGATTGGTCCGGCTAAGGAGCTCCGACCCATGCCTATTGAGGTCTGGCTACTACAATAGCCCCTCAATTCTTTTCAACTTGTTGGAAAGGATTGATCATGATCTGTCGGACGTTGCTCGGTCCTCGGTTTATCAGCAGTGCTGTGCTGGCAGACCTGTCTGCCGGATGTTTGAGGTTCGAAGTTGGGGGCGTCGCCAGCACGCGCATTGTCCGGCGCGTCAGCAAACAGTAATGATTGCTTCGTAACCGTCATTCGGTGGGATCTACGTGTCATCTTCTGATTGGCTGAGCGAGTCGGCGCGTGCGGATGGGACGCCTGATAGGCGCCGCCTCGATACCTACGACGGTCGTTGATTGGACGGCGCCTCCTCCTCGCGGATCGTGCGATACAACTGGAGTCCCACTCCTCCATTAGCCTTATAAATATGAGGGAAGGAAGCTTAGAACTTCACCTGTGAAATTGCTCTCTGACTCCTCTTGCATCCAATCGCCTATCCTCGTCTCTTGTCTCTAGCTTCCAGTCTTCAAACTTCCTTCGTGTCTTCGGATAATCAGGTATCATCCGGACCCTCCATGTTTTCATTTTTCTTCATTGTTTTGTTTTGGGCGGTCTCCTATCCGATTGGTGGGAATTCTGATGGTCCGACTGCCTATCTGCCAGACCGTTACTTTTTCGCTAGTGGATAAAGTATCCATGGACGGAGGGTAAGTAGAGTCGGCGCAAGCCCCATTTCTGGGGATCTGTCGCCCTCTAACTTCCATTTTGGGTTGTGTCCGGCAGGACGTGAGCATACGATGTCGGGCTCTAGGAGCACCCATTCAAGTTCAGACACGGAGACTAGCTCTGACGCCCGGCCCGGGTCTTCAACAATTGAGGCTACTAGCAGTACTTCCTCGTCCCCCCGGCCTTTGACCACCGTGCTTCCGACTGCTACTGTGGAGGTACCAGAGGCTGCCGCTTCTGAAGAAGAATGTGAGGTTGCCGGCCCATCCGGCAGGCGCCTCTGCCCGTACCTGACGCACGGTAGTGGGATGCCTTCCCTGCCGACTGATTTCAGAAAGGAATACTCCATCCCCTCCGACGCCCGGTTTGAATTGCTCTTTGAGCCGGAGGAGGTACCTTGCAGCGATGATCATGTGGCCTTTCCCTTGATGGCCTTCGCTGAGCCTCCGGCTCCCAGTGGATGAATTTATTAGAGATATCCTGGTAAAGTATGGGCTGACCCCATTCCAACTGACGGGGAACGTCTACCGGGTCGCCGGCTGCATCCGGGAGCTGTGCCGGACCAAGGGCCTGACCTTCACTGTACCCGATATGTTCTCCATTTACACCCTATCCCACAATAAAAGATCCAGTCGCTATTTTTTGAGTGCCCGGAAAGGGACGGGAGACCTTTTTACCCACTTGCCGGATTCTGAGAAATTTGCCAACATTTATGTTGTAGTATCCGGAGGATACAATAACCCTTCGGACGGGAGAAGGCCCCTGCCGACTGATAGGGGGTCGCCTGGTAAGCCTCTGTCGTATTTTCAAATTACTCTGATCAGATTTTCATGCCGACTGATATTTGATGTATTTGTTTTACAGCTCTTTCCCGGGTGACCCTCCGGTTGAAGAACAGGTCAGTTGCTGCTAACGTTGTTGCGCTTCGGGCATTTCCGAGAAGGTACGCTCCTCAGCTAAATCACTA
The DNA here is from genome assembly GCA_002855965.1 of Monotropa hypopitys. NCBI lineage: Eukaryota > Viridiplantae > Streptophyta > Magnoliopsida > Ericales > Ericaceae > Monotropa > Monotropa hypopitys. Next base: position 8,139 of record NMUG010013435.1, read on the forward strand.
CCAGCCGACGTACATGTCCTTTCTAGAGGACAAAAGGAAGAGGCAAATAAGAAGAGCTGCTGCCGAGCCCTCTCAACCTGCAGAGATGAGGGAGGGAACTAAAGACCCAGCGCCCATGCGAGGGAATTTTGTGAGGAAGAAGAAGAAGTCTGCGGAGGCTTCGAATCAGGTGCTGGCCACCCCTAGGGCCAATGTGCCAGCTACTCCGGGGGCCAATCCTTCGGATGTTCTTCCTACAGTTTCTGATGCTCCGGCTGCTGTTGTCGGTGAAAAGAGGCATAGGGAGGAGACGACTGATAACCGGCCTCGACAGACTCCGAGGCGGACGGAGCCATCGGCTTCAAGGGACCTTGGGAAGGAGCCGGTTGGGGAGGTCAATATCTGGCAGTCACGGCTCATTCGGGGTGACGGCAAACAGGTGCTGGCGACTGACAGCGTGGCCTCCCATAATGACATTGTAGAAGATCACAAAACTATGAGTGAGAGAGAGAGAGAATCTTGAAAACCATCATTCTTGATCTTTTAATTCATCTTAATCATTTGAATACAAGTGCGGATATATTTATACTTACAACCACCGACCTACTTTAATCATAACAACTACCTAACTAACTGAAAGACAGCTGTCATTACAAAACAGAAAAGACAACTGTTTAATCACCAAATAAATATACAATGATCTTCCAGAACATCAACTACTATCTACTGGAAGACCAACTGCAGCAGAACCTCAGGAAGAACCGTAAAGCTTTATCTTCCGGAAGAACATTAATCCATTTCCGGAAGAACAACTATATGATAAGAGATGAACAAAGGACCAAACACTATCTTCCAGAACATCAGACTTCTTCTTCCGGAACATGGATGATATAACAGAAGATGAACAATCAACCAAACACCATCTTCCAAAACACCAGACTCTTTCTTCCGGAACACCACATCGAAAACATAACAGGTAAACTTCAGGTGACTTGACCAGAATCTCTAACATCTCCCCTCAAGCTGATGAGAGATTTTGATTGAACCAGCAGCTTGTTAGTAAGATAGTGAAACCGAGATTTGAAAAGAGGTTTAGTAAATAGATCAGCTAACTGTTCATTAGTACCAATGTACTTAACAGTGATAGCTTTGGCTAAAACTTTTTCCCGAATAAAATGGTAATCTACCTCAATATGTTTGGATCTAGCATGAAACACTGGATTTGATGATAATGAAATTGATGAAACATTGTCACACCATAAAATGGAAGGAGATGAAGTTGAAATATGAAGGTCATGAAGAATCATCCTGATCCAAGAAATCTCTTGAGCTGTGTGGGCTAATGCCATGTATTCAGCCTCAGTGGAGGACCTAGCAACTGTAGGTTGCTTCTTAGCCTGCCAAGATATTAGATTATTCTCAAGAAACACACAGTACCCAGATGTTGATCTCCTATCAAGAGTATCCCCAGCCCAATCAGCATCAGAAAAGGCTGTAATGTCAAAGGTTCCAGAGGTATATGTAAGACCTTTGTCCAGAGTACCATGAAGGTATCTTAGAATACGTTTGACTGAGGAGAAATCACCATTAGTGGGATTTTGCATATGTTGACAAGAAAGATTGACAGCAATTGAGAGGTCTGGTCTGGTAATGGTGAGATATTGAAGGGCACCAACAAGACTCCTATAAAGAGAAGGTTGATTAAAGGGCATGTTTGAGTCTGCAGCATTGGTAGGTTTTAAAGCCAAAGGGGTGGAGCAAGGTTTACAATCAGTCATGCCAGCTTTACTAAGTAGATCAATAGCGTATTGTTTTTGGGAGAGTAAAACACCAGTGGAGAAAGGAAGTACAGAGATGCCTAAGAAATATGTCATATGACCAAGATCTTTCATGACAAATGCAGATTGCATGTTGGTAAGTAATTTTTGAATGAAATGAGAATTATTACCAGTGAGTAATATGTCATCAACATAGATGAGTAGCACTGTGATC
>NMUG010013436.1:0-10109 GCA_002855965.1 Monotropa hypopitys
GGTGCAGACGACTGCTGAAGGCTCGGTCAAGGGGAGAACCCATGAGGGTATAATGCCAGGACCGACAGAAGCCTGGCGGATGACCGCCGGAGGCTCGGCCATTGTGGCAAAAATCCTTGACCGGAGGCCGGTGCAGACGACTGCTAAAGGCTCGGTCAAGGGGCGAACCCATGAGGGTATAATGCCAGGACCGACAGAAGCCTGGTGGATGACCGCCGGAGGCTCGACCATTGTGGCGAAAATCCTTGACCGGAGACCGGTGCAGACGACTGCTGAAGGCTCGGTCAAGGGAGATGTCCTGACCAACAGAAGCCTGGCAGATGACTGCCGGAGGCTTGGACAAGGAGTGGCCTTCGACCAACAGAAGCCTGGTAGGAGACTACCGGAGGCTTGGCCGAAGGGCGAGGAACCGGTCTTCAAGCATGGAGTTGCCGACTGATGGAATGCACCGAATAGGTTGTTAGAAGACCAAAATTTTTTATTAAAAATCTCAGTCCTTTTGATACAACTCAGTGATAATATTTCCTGAGGTTCAAGGCATTCCATGGCTTGCCGATAGGCATGCCGTCCATTTCTTCAAGTTTGTAGGCTCCTTTGTCGACGATCTTGGTGACTCTGAACGGACCTTCCCAGTTTGACATGAGCTTTTGTTTTTTGCTTTTTAAGACAACCTTCCGGAGGACCAGCTCGTCCGGTTTGAATATCCGGACGCGGACGTTTTTGTTGAAGCCCCTGGCTACTTGTTGTTGATAGGAGGCCAGTCTGATCCTGGCGGTCTCCCTTTTTTCTTCTGCAGGGTCCAAGTCAGCATCCAGGGCGGAGTCATTTGTTGGCTGGTCAAAATGTTGTGTCCGGATAGTTGGAAACCCAGCCTGGATTGGGATGACTGCCTCCACACTGAAGGCCAAAGAGTATAGTGTCTGGCAGGTTGACTGGCGTGGAGTGGTCCGGTAGGCCCAGAGTACATGTGAGAGCTCCTCTTCCCATTTCCCCCTATTTGACTCCAGCCTTCTCTTGAGAACAGCTGAAATGGTCTTGTTTGAAGCTTCGGCCTGGCCGTTGCATTGAGGATAGTAAGGGGTGGAGTTGAAGAATTTGATGCCGAGCTCTTCACGTGTGCTTGAGACGAGATCGCCGACGAACTGAGTGCCGTTGTCCGACACTATTGCGTAAGGAACGCCGAACCTGGAGATGACGTTCTTCCAAATGAAGCGCTTGACGTCGGCAACTGTGATAGTGATGAGGGGTTCGACCTCAACCCATTTTGTGAAGTAGTCGGTTGCTGTGATGAGGAACTTGAACCCACCCGGAGCGGTTGGGAGCTTGCCGACGATATCGATCCCCCATTGGGCAAATGGCCAAGGGCTAGTGATCGACTGAAGATCCTCGGCTAGACAGTGAACTTCCGGAGCAAATAGTTGGAACTTGTGGCATGTCTTGACGTAGTCTTCTGCATCCTTATGCATCTTGGGCCACCAGTACCCTTGTGTGATTGCTCGGTGGGCTAGTGACCGCCCGCCGGAGTGACATCCTCCACTGCCGAAGTGGAGCTCTTCGAGGATTACCGGAGCCTGAGCCGGATGGACACAGAGCAGATATGGGACGGTTCTGGACCGTCGGTAGAGGGCCTCCATTGGAGACAGCCAGAAGTTTGCTGCCTTGCAACGGACACGATGGGCCTCTCGGCGGTCCTCTGGCAGAGTGTCTGACTTGAGGAATGCATAAATTTCGTCCATCCAGCTGGGGCCTTCTGAAATGTTGTTTACCTCCGATGCTGGAGGCTCATGGCTCGGCTGAGAAATGATGCCGAAGGAAATGGATCGCTGGCCGACAATAGAGCAAGCGGAGGCCAGCTTTGCTAGGGCGTTCGCGTGGGAGTTGTACTCTCTTGAGATCTGCTCAATCCGAAATGTCTTGAATTTCTTTGATTCTTCCAGAGCGGAGCTGAGATATTTGCACATACGGTCATCCCGAGCGCCATACTCTCCAGTCAGCTGATTGACGACCAGTTGAGAGTTACTGAAAATGACAATGTCCTCAACCCCAATGTCTGCTGCAAGGCGTAGTCCAAAGATCAGAGCTTCATATTCTGCCTCGTTGTTGGAGGCCGGATAGTCAATAGTCAGAGCATTTTCATGGATGACTCCTCCAGGGGAGGCTAGTACGATCCCTGCACCGGAGCCCCGGTTGTTGGATGCGCTATAACCTCAAAGTGTCCCCATGATAGAGCTGCCAAGATTCCGCCGGACGTTGGGCATAAGTGCCGGAGCGTCATGGAGGCGGAGCAGCTGATGAGGAGGCAACCTGTGGATCCGTTGCCATGGCCGGAGACTCCGCCGGAGCTTCCTGGGGGATGACCCCCGGAGAGAACTCTGCGACGAAGTCGGCCAAGACCTGGGACTTGATGGCCGTCCTGGGATGATACTTTATGTCAAAGTTGGCCAGTTCGACCGCCCACTTTAAGATCCGGTTGGACAGGTCGGCCTTTCGGACGATTTCCTTTAATGGATGCTCCGTCAATACTGTGATGGTGTGCTGCTGGAAGTAGGGCAGCAATTTCCTGGAAGCAGAAACAAGAGCAAGAGCAAGTTTTTCAAGCGGCATGTACCTGGTTTCGGCAGGAAGGAGGGTCTTGCTGGTGTAATAGACCGGCTGATGGTCCGTTGCTTCCATTCGGCATAGGACCGAGCTGACGGCGTGCTAAGAGACGGCCAGATAAAGGATGAGAGGCTCCATGTCTTTTGGTGTAACCAATACCGAAGGGATGGAGATGTAATCTTTGAGCTGCTAGAGTGCCCGATCGCACTCTTCCGTCCATTTATAACTCCGCCGGCTGGTCTTGATGACTTGGAAGAACGGCCGGCAAAGGTCAGACGACCGGCTGATAAATCTGTTGAGAGCAGCCGTCATGCCGGTTAGTCGCTGGACCTCTTTGATGGTGGACGGAGGCCTGAGATTGGTTACCGCAGTGACCTGGGAGGGGTCCGCTTCAATTCCCCGGCTGGTAACCAGATAGCCAAGAAATTTGCCGGAGCCCACACTGAAGGCACACTTTTCGGCGTTGAGCCGGGGCCCATGTTTCTTCAGGATGTCAAAGACATCTGACAGATGTTGGAGGTGGTCGGTTGCATACTTACTTTTAACAACCATGTCGTCAATATAAGCCTCCATTGTGTCCCTGATCTGCCGGGAAAACATCCGAGAGACCATCTGCTGGTAGGTTGCTCTGGCATTCTTTAAACCAAAGGGCATAACTTTGTAGCAAAACACCCCCTTCAGGTGATGAATGCTGTCTTTTCCATATCCTCCTTGGCCATGGAAATCTGATGGTAACCCCTGTAGGCGTCCATGAAGCTAAGCCTTTGGTGTCCGGCGGTGGCGTCGACTAACTGGTCGATCCGGTCCGAAGGAAAGCAATCCTTTGGGCAGGCATCGTTGAGGTTGGTGTAGTCAACACAGACTCGCCATTTCCCGGACTTCTTCTTGACGACCACTGTGTTTGCCAACCAGGTGGGGTACTGGACTTCCTGGATGGCGCCTGCTTCTAACAGCCGATCCACTTTTTCAACGACAGCCTGGGCGTGTGCCGGAGAAGAGCGGCGGGGTCTTTGGACGACGGGAGGCCGAGAGGGATTTACGTTCAACTGATGACAGATGAACGACGGGTCCACTCCGGGCATCTCGTATGGAGTCCAGGCGAAGACCTCTATGTTGGCTTTCAGAAACTTTATATATCTATCTTGGTCCTCAGGAGAAAGTGAGGAGCCGATTAGGAATGCCCGACTGCCATCTTCATTGATTGGTACCGTGACAAGCTCCTCAACTGCTTTGTCGGCAGCCGGTGCACCGACATCCTCGAGGACTGGGGTGTCCGGAACTTCTACCCATTGAACTTGTTTTATTTGCTTATTCTCCCGGACAGTGGAGATGTAGCACTGTTTTGATGCTGCTTGATTGCCGTGAATATCCTCCTGTCGTCCAGAGGATCCAATGAACCGGACGACTTGGTGGTAGGTTGAGGTGATCGCTTGCATGGAATGGATCCAGGTCCGGCCAGGGATGGCGTTGTACGGGCTTGGAGAATTGACGACGATGAACTCCATATCAACCGCTTTGGATCCTGCCCGGACCGGGAGAGTGATCTTGCCGAGGGGCCAGACAGGAGCCCCATTAAATCCGACTAGGGGGACGTCGGCTGGCTGCAAGGAATCAGAGGAAAGTTTAAGTGCTTAAAACATGGAAATATACATTACCTCTGCAGAGCTCCCTTGGTCGATAAGAATGCGCCGGACGTTGGCTGGACCGACGCATAAGGTGACGACCAGGGTGTCGTTGTGAGGGAGCCGGACTCGGTCAAGATCCTTCTCTGTGAAGGTTATGGACCATCCTGAGCAGTTGGATGACGGCTTCCGTTTGAGACCAGAACCGACCGTGAGCACTTGCTTTGGGACGGAGTCCTGGTCGATTTCTGCCCTGAGACGGGCAGCAGCTTCCTTGGTGAGTGGTCCGTGGATGACGTTGATTGTCGGGACATCCTTCTCCAGTAGGATGGCATGTACGGACTTTTGGGCAAGCTCCTGGGTCCTCTTATGATCAACCCACTGGGTTAGGTGTCCCTGCTGCACCAGGAGCTCTAAGTACGACTTGAAGGGTTTGTACCCAGTCGTGAAATGTCCTTGCTCCTTATAGTAGGTGCAGTGGATCCGCTTGTCCCTTGTTTTGCCGGACGTTCCCAGCTTGTGGGCCGGCCACGAGAAGAAAGGCCGATTCTCGATATACTTCATCATAGCGTAGATGGGTTCGATGAAGACCGTTGTTTCTGCGGTGAGCTCGTGGAGCTTAGGAGCCTTTGGGCCATTTTTCCTTCCTGATTTGACGACGTTAACCTGCCTTTGGCCTACTACCGGCTGTAGGGCCGAAGGCTGGAGATCCGGTCGCTGTGTGGCACGCTCGGCCAGGAGATCTTCCAACTGACAGAATTTCTCCACCCGAAGCATGAGGTCATCCATATCCTCTGAGGGGTGAAGCGTGAGGTCGGCAAATATCCGACTGTTGCTGTCCAATCCGTGTTTGAAAGAAGAGGCTGCCACTGTCTGATCGCATCCCTGGATGTCGTTGAAAAGCTCCCAGTACCTCTCGGAGTACTGACGGAGACTTTCATTCGGACGCTTCTTAAGGCCGATGATAGCATCGATCTGCTTGGTTTGCCGGCTGCTGGTTACGAACCTCGCCATGAAGACTCGTTCAAGGTCCCGGTAGCATGAAATGCTATGTGGAAGGAGCTTGTTGAACCAGAGTGAGCCCAGAGTGTCAAGGCTGGTAGGGAACACCTTGCACATTACTGCATCGTCGGTAGTGTAGAGAGAGATGGTATGTCGGTAGTGAATGAGATGTGTGTAGGCGTCCGTCTTGGGGTCATACCTTGTGAACTTGGGTAGATTGAAGCCTGCCGGGAGGGTCTCCAGCTCAATCTCCGGAATGAATGGAGATAGGCTGAGCTGTCGGAGCCTGGCATCAACGGATGCCTTCTGTTGTACGGCCCCCTTCTCAGGGCTAGCCGCCATCTGCCTTCGGTGGCTATTCAGATGGTCCCTGAGATCTCTGACTGGAGGAGGAGAGTCAGGGTTTCTGTGGTGTCTTCTCTTGCGTCCGGAGAAGTCACCTGCTCCATAGTGTCTACTGGAGCCCTGATTGTCTCTTCGCCTGCAGTGCCTGTGGCCTGCTTCTGAGGTTTCCATGGGCTGGGTGTCCGGCGAAGCGGCTCTGGCGGGGGGCACATTTCCATCCATGAGGGGGAGAGTCTCGCGAGATCTTCTGGAGCGAGAACTGGAAACAGCGCTGGCGGAGGGTCGATACCTGGGTGATCGGTGACGGTGGCCTCTCGATTGGCATCGTCGGACGAGGGATCGGTGAATTTCCTTTCCCTTGTCCGCGCGGCCGTGATCGTTTGACCTTTCCGATCGATCCAGGTCCGACCGCCTATAAGTGTGCTCAGAGTCGGCCTGTAGAGTTTCAGAAGGAACAGGAGGGCACATGAGTGGAGCACTGGCGAGCCTCGCCAGCTGATCCTTAAGGAAGGCTATCTCCAAGTACTTTTGACGGAGCTGTTCGTCAGGCTGCTGAGATGTGGATCCTGGTAGGGTTAGGGGAGGATCCCCGGTGGCTAGTATGGACGGAGTGGGCGCGATAGGCAATCGGTGAGGATGACGGTCGCGGGAGTCGTCAACGGCCATGGAAGGAAAATGAGATACTTAGCAAAGGCGTAGACTGTCGGTCACCCGAGTCTGGGAACGAATGATCCCCAGCAGAGTCGCCAATTGTGGTGACTGTGAGTCCGGAGGGTACCTCGGGTCCTTCGGATGATGGCCGGATGGTGGAGGTGGATGCTTCGGCTGAATGCGCGGTCACCTATAAGAAAAAAGGGAATCACCTGCTTGGCTCCTACAACCACAAAGGTCAGTGCCCACCGGTCGGCAGCGACCGAGAGGGGCCTCCGATGGCATTAGTCAGCAACGGTAAGAGAGAAAACCGTGAACTAAACGAGGGGTCGGAGAGATACCAGCGAACCGTCTTGTGAACAGTGTTTTGATGAAGTTTATATAGGCGTGCTGACTTTGGCGCCAAAAATGCAGGCGTGTGATGCACACGGGCGGAAGACTGAGTGCTGACGTTAGCCCTACCATGCTAGTGGGCCGCTGAACCGACCCGGGCCACGTCAACAGATGTACGGCCGACCCGAGTGCCACCCGCCGAAGGTCGTTGTTCCCTGCTGCTGCCGATGGTGGACCCCTCCGGCATAGTACCGTCCGTCGGTCGAAGTTGTTCCTTCTCCCAGTGGGGAGTGGAGACGCCGAGCTTCCTTGACGTCCGAATGAGTTTGCCAAAGGTTGAAGGAAGCCGCACAGCCGGCCCGGCCTGACTCCTTCGGGTGCCCGATGAGACTACTTTGATTGCTGAAGAACACATGATGAACCGCCGGTCCTGTCCTCCAAATGTAGTGCAAGTCTAGAGATCCGTAAGGCCGACGGCCCTGGATTGCTCCGGACTAGATGAACTGAATCCGGATAGATAAGACGATCCGGGTGGTGGGATTCAGCCCAGGAGGATTAGGGTCCGGCTACCACAGTCACCAGAAAAATGTTCTCAACACCACCACGATCTGATCCCGTCACCGCGTAGATCGTCTCGTGCTCTTTAACATTGGTGAAGACGATTTGTCCAAAAATCCAACCGATTTGGTGGGAGAGAAGAGAGAATAAAGAGAGTTTTAGAGAGAGATGGAGAGAGATACGAATTTTGGGGGTAGAGGGAGGGAGAGGGAGGCCAAAATAGGTTCTGGATGCCTTATTACATAAAAATGACTACATATATGCCCCCGGGAATGACCAAAATTCCCCTCACTTAAGCTGCCAGAAATCCTCACAGAAGCGCTACCGTTTGTGCTCAAAAACGCGCAACCGGTTACGGATGTCTCTGTACTCTGCAAAAGTTGCAGACATGACATCTGAGAGTATTTCGGCCATAACGTCTTCGTCTGACCTCCGATTGAGACGATTCAAGTTGCATTGGATTCATAATGAAATTATATACAACATTGATGAATAATATATTCACATTTAGAAAATACTTCAGGGTCATAATAGGCCTAGAAGACCCTCGACACATTTCTAGAACAACCAAAGGCAACACCAACTCACTACCGGGAACTCTAACCATTCCAACTCGATAAATTAACATCCATCGAACCCCCAACCTTCATCGATTACTATGAAAACTCATTTTTCAAAAATAAATCGGTTATTCATTGATCATAAAAATACTTTTTCATTTAAAATTTACATTTGAAATTCGAAGTCGTGGCAATGACCATCCGGCACTTCAATCTAACTCTTTTCTTCTATTCTTCAATAAGTCGTTCAATGCGCGACCATACTAAACAAATGACTCATAGATCTGCAAATTCAATATGACCGTGAAGTGTCCATCAACAACAATCGCCTTGCCTAGATTGTAAGGAATGATGAAAAGATCAAGATGCTGACAGACAAAACCGCTGACATGGCTGCTGATTTGGTGACTGAAAAAGCCAGGGTCAAAAAGATCGAGCTGGAGGCAAATCACCAATTTACCAGGCAACAAGATATCGTGGAGAATACCAAGGCAGATGCTAAGACTGAGATGAAAAGGCACACTGAGGCCTTCCAGATGGAGCAAAAGGAGATTGCCAAGAAGTTAAACAAAGAACAATTGCCTTGGAGAAGGCAAACAAAGAGCTGGCCGAAACCAAAGAAAGACACATCCAAGAGAACAAGAAGGTTTGGGCAGATGGGCATGCTAACGGACATGCTGTCAGATTTGTTGAGACTAGGGCCACCTATGAGAAAGAGTTTCTTGAATAACTCCCTGGCCTACAGTATTCAAATTTTTCTAAGTACTAGGGTATGACGTTAGACTTCATGGGCATGGCAGTGGACTCTCCACTCCATACAGAGACCCCCTGGCAAGTACCATGTTGTCATCCCAGCCTCCCTCCCAATGCTGGAAAATGTTGAATCCGCAATGCCGAAGATAGCCGAGCAGGTCTCCTCGACCATGCCCCCTTTGCATGATGCCCCTATTGATGCAACTATCATACTTCCAAGCTCTTTTAAAGCCTCTACCACTAAGGTCCTGGACCCTGCTGCTGCTCTACCTTCGAATATTGTTGATCCATGTGTAGTTTCTGATGATCCATCTTTTGTTACAATGCCTTCTGAACCAATTCTGGCTGCTAACACAGAGCCATTGACTAAAAATCCTCCAACAAATGAACCAACCACAAACAAGACCATTGTTGATTATGTTTAACTTTTACTTTGAACTTGGTCTGTAATAACTCTTAAACCATTGATATCAGCAACTGGTTTGTTGGTATCTTTGCCTTTTATCTTTTGGGAATTTCTGTGATTCCTTACTTGGGACTTACTTTCTCTTGAATAGAACTATCTACTTTCTAATGCATACTTCTGCTACATGTTTCTTACACGTGCTTTTAGTCGAAGCGCCAAAGGCTAGAAATCTGGAAGATGAAGAATATATCGACATGGATGCTGAGTATACAGATAAATAAGGAAGCAGGACACATTCTCTGGGTTCTCAATCTCGATCCAGATCTAGGCCTGTTAGGGATGAGGATCTAGTAGAACTTGTCAAGGCTCAGGCGGCCACCATCAGGCGTTTGAAGGGGGAGATAAACTGTATGGCTCAACAACAAAATCCTAAGCCAATGGACCAGGCATTGCCGGTGATTGTTGTGTTAGAGAGTTAGAGAAGGCAAATAGTCAACAACCACCCAATGGTGTTGGGGGGCAGGGAGTGGCACCCAATGCCTTAGAGAGGGCATATGGTGCGAATAGGAGAGGAAGGGATCCACCCCCCTTTAGAGATGAAGGCGGATGATTAGAGAACCCCAACAACCCAGTGAGCACCACAATAGGACCAGAAGTCATATTAATAAGGCATACTCTGTTAGATCTGTAAGCTTAGTGAGAGATCTCAGGGACCAGTTTCGTGTCAGGGCTCCTATACCAGTTCAACAGAATCCAAATGGGGACATTAATTCAGCCCCAGTGGAGATCAATGATTTGCGAAGGTAGATCAACGAGCATCTCAAGGGTAGGGGAACTACCCAAGAGACTGTTAACTGCATAGTATAGCAGATCACATCGTCTTCTTTGTTCAAGGAGATCAGTTCATACAAGATCCCAAGGGGTTTGACCCTTCCAAATTACCCAAAGTATGATGGAAAGGTGGATCCCATCGCACATATCAAAGACTACCAGTAGGCTCTCATCCTATATGAGGGTGATGAGCTCCTATACTGCAGAATGTTCGCTTCAAGCTTGGGATGTTCAGCACTTACCTGGTGTTTAGACCAGTTCCCGTTTTGTTATTGTTTGGTAAAAATTAATGTCCTAAATAACAAGGAGAGTCAGGTATAAAATTTCGTAAGAAATTGGTAGACCAAAGTCTTAAAGTTACTTCCTTTATAAAAATCATTTATCCTAATTAAAAGGATAATTAATGTTTATAAAGCTCAGGAAGGAATATCACAGAAGTAAAAATGTTCT
>NMUG010013437.1:0-10109 GCA_002855965.1 Monotropa hypopitys
TGCTAGTATCGTTTCAATTAGTTTCCTAGCCAATGCTAGTGATGATATCCATTTGTTCAAAGCTTAGACTTGTATTCATTTCTAAAGTCAATGACCATGCAAGACTCTCAATCATCTTAGGGTTTTCATTTCAAAAAGACATATTCCCAAGATAGGGTATGGACCTCCTAACCTTAGTCCTCAGTTATTTTCCAAGCAACCCATATAATGTCAATGTATTCTCATGCCATTTCAATGCCTAATTTCATATTCCACATTTCAACTTTACCATAGGAACCCAATTGAGGCAAAGCCTTAAATATGGCCTTCAATTGAACTAGGATTTATATGAGATTTGGGGGTTTTCAATAAACAGGTTAGGACTTGAAATTGAAGATAGAAATACTTTCAAATAACCTCAAACAACGCAAACCCACTTACAATTTCAGATTCAAATGAGAAATCCTAGGTCAATTGACCACAAGACCCAAAACAACCTCTAGCTTAAGAAATGAGTAGCAAGCAAGAGAGGGAAATGAGAATATACATGCATATCCATTATAGGTATATAAAATCCTACCTTAGATGAAGACCCTTGATAACCACCCTTGAAATCCATGTAGATGGATAGATCTTGGCGAGGAGAACGCTCTTTGGGAAGAAGATTTCTCTTAAATCTTCTTGTATTGAGAAGAAGTGAAGAGTGAAGGTGAAGTGGAGGTGTGGCTGTGGAGGTTTATAGAGAGAGATTCTGAAATGGGGTATTTTAGTGAGGAAATCATGGGTGAAAAGATAGGGTTGAGTTAAAAATATACTTGAAAGTGTCACAAAAATGCCCTCTGGAGGCTCGGTGCACCGGTGCACAAAAATGCTCAGCCGATGCACATGCTCCAAAGGCTATCCCTCAGAGTCCGGTTGCACCGGTGCAACCAAAAGTTCAACCGGTTCAACTGGACTCAAAAGCCCCCATCACCGGTGCACACACCCTGCCAATCGGTTCAATAAACCAAAATGTTTTCTCAAAATCTATGAGCACCGATTGAGCCAAACTCTCAACCGGTTGAACTAGCCTCTCCTAGATCTCACAGAAGCTCTATGCACATGTTACAGGAATTTTCAACCGGTGCACAAGCACCTACCAAGGGTTCTATTCTCAACCACTTCTCGAACCTTTCCGCAATATAACAAATCATCCCGAAATCCTCGGATAACTACCAAAATTCCCCCCAAACACATTTTTCATTAAATAATAAGAATATTTCTCGAATATTGGCCACAAAATCAAATGATAACACATAAAATAAATCCTGAAATACTTATAAAAATCCAAGACATGACAGATGACCCATAAGAGGGCAAAAATGTCTGACCGGAAGCCTATCGATTTTTTCAATTGAAGGCTTGGCCTTAGGCGACTCATAAGGGGCTAAATGTCTGGCCAAAATCCTATTGGTTTTTTCAATCGAAGGCTTGGCCTTAGACGATCTATAAGAGGGCAAAAATGTGTGGCCGAAGGCCTATTATTATTTTTTCAATCAAAGGCTTGGCCTTAGACTACCCATACGAGGGCAAAATGCTTGGCTGTAGGCCTATTGGGGTTTTCAACCGAAGACTTAACCTTAGACGACTTATAAGAGGGAAAAAGGTTTGGATAAACCGAGCAATGTTAGGATGAGAGAAAATAGACTAAGGTGGTTTGAACATGTCTATCGTAGGCCCATTTATACGGTAGTTAGGATGAGTGATGGAGTTATGATAGATGATAACACTAAGGGAAGGGGTAAACCTAAATTGATTTTAGAAGTGGTAGTTTGTAAGGATTTAAGTTTATTAGGTAAAACATAACACAATGCACTCGACAGAGCACATAAAAAATGATTCATGTAGCCGACCCCATTTGATTGAGACTCAAGACTTAGTTTGGTTTGGTTTGATTTATGAATTACAAGTTTCGATCCAGATACTGTACAATTGATAGCTTAGTGGTAGTATTTGCTGAGATTGTGAGCATTCCATGGTTTGTCGATTGGTGTGCTGTTCATTTTCTCGAGCTTGTAAGTCCCTTTGCTGACAACCTTTGTAACCCTGAACGGACCTTTCCAGTTAGGCATGAGCTTCTAGTTCTTGTTTTTAGGATGACCTTCTGGAGCACCATCTTGTTCGATTTGAATGTCCATACATGTACATTTTTGTTGAAGCCCTTAACCACTTCTTGTTGGTAGGAGGTCACCTTGATCCAAGTGGTCTCCCTTCTTTCTTCAGCAAGATCGATGTCGGCGGCAACGGCTGCATCATTGGTCGGCTAGTCGAAGTGATGTGTCTGGATGGTTGGGAGTCCAACCTGAATTGGGATGACCGCTTCCACGCCGAAGGCCATTGAATAGGGTGTTTGTCCAGTTGATCGGCAGTGAGTTGTCCGGTAGGCTCATAAAACACGCGAGAGCTCATGTTCCCATTTTCCTCGTTTGGATTCCAGTCTTTTCTTAAGTCCGGTAGAGATGGTCTTGTTGGAGGCTTCCGCCTGACCATTGCACTGTGGATAGTAGGGAGTAGAGTTGAAGAACTTGATGACGAGCTGCTTACATGTGTTGCAGATGGGGTTGCCGACGAACTGAGTGCCGTTGTTGGACACTATAGCATATAACACACCGAATCTAGAGATGATGTTTTTCCAGATGAAACTCTTCAAATCGGCTCCGACAATTGTGCCGAGGGGTTCGACTTCTACCCATTTGGTGAAGTCATCCGTTGCAGTGATAAGAAACTTGAAGCCCCTAGAGCTGTCGGTAGCTTGCCGACGATGTCGATGCCCCATTGGGCAAATGACCAAGGACTGGTGACCGGTTGTAGGTCTTCGACTGAGCAGTGGATGTCCGGAGTGAAGAGTTGGCACTTGTGGCATGTACGGATGTAGTCTGTCATACCCTGTTCCGGCACAACAACATAGATGCCCACACGGACACGGTCACGTGACTAAACAGCAAATACCACTAGGACAATTAGCATGACCATATCCTTGACAATTATTCTTCTCTATTTTCACATTTATTCTCTTTCTCTTTTTATCTTTTTCTCAAAATGCCAAACTGACAAGACACATATAACTCAAATGCTCAAATAACACAATAGAAATGTAAACACATAATAACACATTTGACTACCAGGATCTCCTCCATAAGCTCCCAGCTCTGACTCTGTAGTGGACCAATGCTAGCTATCCCAATCTGGATTTTATAATGTAATAAAACAAAGAAAATCTAGGATTTTATTAGTTAAATTAACTTTGCAATAAATCTGAAATGAACAGATGCAACAGCTACCAATAACAATAACATGTGATATGAATATGAAATGTCAATCACAACTAATCCAACAATGAAATCTAATTGATAGATCAAATGATTGCATGTGGTAGATACAAATCTATGTCCAACACAAATAAACAGCTATGTAAGCTAAACAAGAGTAATATGTGGTAACACATAAATGGTTCAAACATAAAGGACTCAACTATAAACACTACTGTGCATGATATGCAACATACTCTCTAACCATCGCAAAACCACTCTCCCTAAACCACACTTGTCCCTTAAAGACCCTTCTCTCTCATAAACTCATATAACCATCTATTCATATTCCCACTTCCTAACTCCCAAATTTCTTTCCTTATACTATTTCAATTCCCTTTTCTATATCCAACCGCTTTCATATTGCCTCAGTTACCACATCTCATACTATTTCTTTTATAACCTATCTATAATATTTATTTCATCGATATTTCTTCCCTTCCTAACCCTCATTTCTTATTTTATCTTCTACTCATCATTCTCATCTTAATTCATCTTTATCTCTTTTACTCATAGCTCTTTTTAACTCTTTCTCATCTCAACTCTATTATGAATTTTAATATCCATCAACTACTTTGTCATAGGATCTTTAAGGATCCATCTCAAACTCATCTCATATCTCATTTCATAGGATGGGATAAAAGTGTGGGTTCCTGGACCCATGAACTGAGTAGCTAATCCAAGATCCAAGCCTGAATGGCCACTGGATGGCTCCTGCAACCAAAGAATTAGTTAGTACTGCCCGACGCCGGATGTCGGAAAGGCTCTCCGATGCCTAAGTCAGATGAGTGCTTGAGAGAATGATTTTTAGAGGTAGTAGCTGTTGGAAATCAAAGTGAGTAACCCATTACCCATTCTGTAATGCATGATATTTATAAGCTGCTTACATCGCCCTTAGTTCGGCGCGATTTGCGGTAACCGTCCCGGATATTCCGCCGCAATATTCGGGATTTACCCAGATTTTCTTATTGGGTTATCCAAACAGAGATTGTCCGGTCAGAGCATTGATCCGGTAAAACCCTGACAAGGCATGGGTCACCCAGTCGTACCGTGCCGTGCTCTTGCTAGCTGTGATCCGGATAGACACCTGCCTCCGGCAGGGTTGCTGGGTCGGGATGACCCTGTCATGTCCTGACCAAAAAGGCCCGGTGTGCGGGTCAGCAACCGGGCCAACCCGTGACACTCCTTCCGATATACTGCTGGGCCAATAGCCCTCCGGTTGGTACGACCAACCTGCTCCAGCCCCAATGGGCCTGCCCCTAGTGGGCCAGCTCCGAATACCCGGCCCAGAGGCCCATATTTGGTCCGGTTACCACAATAGCCCCTCAATACTCTCGGTTCATCCGGACTGAAAGTATTGAGTCTGTAACCCCGTGCAACCAAATCTGTCCGTCTTGCGACCTTTGCTGACCAAATGGTCCGGGAGCATCCTGTCGCTAGGGCCGTGTCCGAGTCATCTGTCTCGGGATCAGTTCGAATTATCCGGACCACTAACTTGTGTCTGGATCCAACGGTTGTGTGAATCCTTCTGGAACATTCTTGCCACGTGTCAGCATCCGGTGGCTCCTGCCTCGAAAAGTGCGCCCGTACGTTTTGAATGTGAACCACCATTCTTCCCGCCTATATAAACAAAGGACCCCCTCTTGCCATCTCTTTCGCTACCCAGAGCTCTTGCCACTGCAACCCAGCGCTTGATCGTGAGTTCCGAACAGATCCAGAGCGTCGGATTACTCGAATCATCAGGTTAGAAGCATCCTCTGGTCTTTCCTTCCTTTTACCCTAGGCTTTGGACGCATCCAGCCCCATTTCCTTTCTCCTGCGATTTTCCGCGCACGGTAGCACTGCTCACGGCTCTGTAGCATTGCTAAAGTACGCCTGGCGGTTCCTTTTTTCACGGACCAATTGATCCGACATCTTTTCTTTTCTCTGGTCAGGTATCATGTCGGGGAACCGGGGCGGTGCTGCCGAAGCAAACGTGGCTGCTGCGGATCCAGATGGATTCAGCCCCTTCGTTGCTTATTTTGCGAATAACCAGAATCTAGGACAATTCCGGAGGATATACGACATCCCGGATAACGTCCACGTTGAGCTGGTGGGCCTGAATGCCCAAGGTGCTCCGGATGTCAGGCATCGTAGGGGACAAATCATTGTTCCCTTGATGGCCATAATCGAGGGGGGTTTAAGGTTTCCCCTGACCGGGCTTGTTGCAAAAATTTTGAATACCCTCGGGCTGACCACCGTACAGTTCACGGTAAATTTTACCGTATCGTGCTTTTCCTCGTTGAACTGAACCGTCAGTTCAACCTTAACCTCAATTTGGCTGAATTTTTTGGGCTTTACTCCATCAATCAAAACAAAGCCTCCCAACGTTATTTTCCGGCAACCTGGAAGGGCTACGGGTCGGTGGTTAACCGTCTCCCGGACTCTGACCCCTGGGCCAATGAGTTTGTAGTGGTCCGGGGGGATTTCAACAATGATAGGGATCCTGTCCCCTGGCAAGTTGGAACTCTCGGTAATCTTCGATTTTCCCTTCCCTTAAGCTTTTTCCTTTGATATGTATAACCGTGGTGATTTCCCTTTTTTGAAGTTGCCCGAACGGTAAACCGGCTCAAGAATCAGGCAGCCGAAGATCGGATCAAGTGATTATTCGAGCTTCCTCTCTCCACCCGGGACGTCCTTACTTTGCTGGGGTATCAACCCACGTACCACTCATTCATCAAGATCAGGCAGCCCAGGGCCCATCCCCCGGCCCAAGTGACTCCTTCTCCACCCGCTTCTCCTGTCATCCGGATTAGCTCCCGGACTGTGGTGATCGTAGAGAGTTCGGACGAAACAGAATCCGAAACTCCCGGAACTCCCCTAATGGTGAAGAGAAGAGTGAACCAAGCTCGGAACCTGCTCGAGCTGCCCATCCCTCCTGCTCCGGGTGTGGTGCTGACGTCACCACTGGCTCCTCATGCTACCGAGCCATCCTTACAGGCTCACAATGTCCCTTCGGATGCCGCCGGCCTGGCCTCCAGTAGCAAGCGCAAAAGGTTGGAGTTTGAGACGGTCACCCAAGACCAATTTGACGAAGTCCTGGAGCACTTGCTGGGGGAGGATATCTCCTCAGCCCCTCCACCGTGGCGCCCGACCTTCAGCTTCAACGACCGAATCGTTACCAATCATGATTCGGTTGTTACCCCAGGAGTGGCCCCTGCCTTGGCCCGAGCCGTAATGCTTCCCCGAGATGAAGAGCATCTTCCCAAGACTGAGGATGAGCTCTTTTCAGCCGGATTGATGGCGATGTTCCAGGTACAATTTCCATTTGACATAATTCTCGCATGAAATCTTTTCAACTTGTTTACCTCGGATTTTACAGGGGATCCAAAGCACTTATGCTGCCTGGTCAAAGTCAGTGTCCCGGGAGGCTGCCTTGGCAAAAGAGACTGGTCTCCGGAAGCAGGCTGAGGAGGCGGTGAAATCCGGACTGGCTGAGAAAACCGTGCTCCAAGAGAAGCTGAGGGATGCTAAGCGGGCCAAGAGCGAGGCGGGAAAAGCACTGGAGGTCGAGAAAAAGGCCCATGCGGATGCCCTGGAGGCTCTTGAGTCGGAGAAGAAGGCCCGAGCTGACGATGCGGAGAGGCATAAAGGGGAGTTGGAGGACGCAGATGCTACGGGTTATGATGCTGGGTTTGCGCAGGCAGGGGATGAATATCAGAAGCAAGTTGAGATGGCCATCCGGAAGGGATATCTGCAAGGGCTGGATGCTGCGCTTGTCCCGGAAGATTCTCCGCTTCGTGCACCTTTTCCTCCGGCCTCTACCGTGGCAGTTGATCTTCCTCCGGTTTCTACCGTAGCAGATGATCCTCTTGCCGAGGACTAATATTATAGCCGGTGCAGTGCGCCGTAGATGCCAAGTTTCTCTTTATTTTGAAACTCTTTGAACTTCTTTTATGTGTAAAGACCGGGTAATTCTGTTGTTTTTTGTAAGTTTTTGATGGATGTAGAATTTGGTGGATGTGAATGAAGGTGGTTGCTTGCTTTCTTCCTGTATTTCCTGTACAAATTGTGCTTTTGCCCCGGTATATGTGCCCCCATTTGAACATGGGCGGATGTAATTTGCTCCGGGACGTTCAAATCCTTCCAAATTGTCATCCGGATAAATGAGTAAGTTTATCACAGGTTTACCGGATCCGAACCACGTGCTGTCCTTTCGGACCGTTTAAAAACTGCCAGAATTTGGCCGGGGCAAAAGCCCTTTGCTGTCCGTTCGGATTGTTTGAAAATACTGCCAATAATTTGGCCGGGGCAAAAGCCATTTGCTGTCCATTCGGACCACGAGACTTGGAAATTAAAGAATCAAAAAATTCTGAAAACTTTCTTAAAATTTAGGGTATGGCAATTGCCTTCGTACAACGTATAAAGAAACAAAAATGTGCTGCCAATAGGCCGGGGCAACACGCCCTATTAATAGTAATACATCCTAAGATTTTTTACATTCCAAGGTCTTGGGATTTTTCTCCCGGACAGATCTTCAAGTCGGTATGAACCCGGGCTAATGATATCTGTGACGCGGTACGGACTCTCCCAATTTGGTCCGAGCTTCTGCTTCTTGTTCGCCCCCACTGTTCTCCGTAAGACCAAGTCATCTGGCTTGAACGTCCGTACCCGGACAGTTCAGTTGTATGTTTGTGCCAGCCCTTGTTGATAGGCTGCAAGTTTAATCCGTGCATCGTCCCGTCTTTCCTCTTCCAGATCCAGGTCTTTTGTTAGGGCCTGTTCATTTTGCTCCGAGCTGAAGCATTCAGTCCGGATGGTGGGTAGGCCGGCTTCCAAAGATATGACAGCTTCCATTCCAAATGCGAGTGAGAAGGGGGTTTGTCCGGTTGGTCTTCTTGGGGTGGTCCGGTAAGCCCAAAGGACGTGGTACAATTGCTCGGCCCATTTTCCTTTTGCCGCCACCAGTCTCTTTTTTATGCCAGATTGAATAGTTTTGTTAGATGCTTCGGCTTGCCCGTTGCTCTGGGGGTAGCACGGTGTGGAGTTGAAAAATCTGATTCAATATTCCGTGCAGAAGTCAGTGAATAGGTTCCCTACGAATTGTGCTCCGTTGCCCGACACAAAAGCGTACGGGACACCAAATCTAGTCACGATATTCCTCCAGACAAAGCGTTTGACATCCGTCTCATCGATGGTCACGAGTGGCTCCGCCTCTACCCACTTTTTAAAATAATCCGTAGCCGTGATGAGGAACTTAAATCCTCCGGGTGCGGTGGGTAGCTTTCCCACAATATCAAGTCCCCACTGGGCAAAAGGCCACGGGCTGGTGAGAGGTTGCAGATCAACTGCCGGCTGATGGATGATCGGGGAAAACCTCTGACAACTATCGCACTTTCGGACCAAATCCCTGGCATCCGAATGCATCGTGGGCCAATAGTACCCTTGTGATATGGCTCGGTGAGCTAAGAATCTTCCTTCGGAATGACATCCGCAGCTGCCGGCGTGGATTTCATTCAAGACGGTTGAAATCAGACTTGGGTGAACGCAGAACAGGTATGGTCTGGAAAAAGATCGTTTGTACAGCTTATGATCCGGTGAGAGCCAATAACGTGCTGCCTTGTGTTCAATCTGATGAGCAATCCTTTTGTCCGCCGGGAGGATATCATCCTTTAAAAAGGCCACGATTGGGTCCATCCAGCTTGGGCCTAAATTGATGTTAAGGACCTCCTTCTGTGCTACCGGGTCAATGCTAGGCTGATTCAGGATTCCTATGTTGATGGTCCGGGGGTTCACCGAATCGTGGACTGAAGCTAGTCCGGCCAATACGTCAGCGTGTGCATTGTCCTCCCTGCCTATCTGGAGGAGGGTGAATTTGTTAAAATTCCCTGCCAGTTCCCTGGCCTGTCGGACGTATCGACCCATTCTATCATCCCGAGCCTCGTACTCCCCGGTCATTTGATTGACCACAAGTTGCGAATCGCTGTAAGTCGTCAGATCTGTTATTCCCAAACCCAGCGCCATCCTTAGCCCTGCCAGCAAGGCTTCGTATTCTGCTTCGTTATTGGAGGCTGAAAATTCCAGATGGATTGCGTGCTCATGAACTATTCCGTCCGGTGACTGGATCACAATTCCAGCCCCGGAACCTCTATTGTTTGATGCTCCGTCGACGTAAAGCTTCCATCCGGAGGATTCTTCCGGGATCGGTACCACTTCAGAAACTGCTTCGTGCCGGAGAGACGCATGATCCGGCTCAATAGGCCTTGGTGAGAATTCTGCCACAAAATCTGCAAGCACTTGTGCTTTGATGGCGGTCCGGGGTTGATACCGGATTGAAAAGTTAGCCAATTCCACAGCCCATTATGAAATCCTGTTTGACAGATCTGCTTTCCGATGCACGGCCTTTAGAGGATGCTCCGTCAAGACAGTGATCGTGTGGGCTTGGAAGTAAGGAGCCAATTTTCGTGAGGCCGAGACAAGTGCCAGGGCCAATTTTTCCAAGGGTAGGTACCGGGTCTCAGCATCAAGTAGAGTTTTGCTTGAGTAGTATACCGGGAGATGGTTCTGCCCTTCTTGCCATACCAAAACCGAGCTAACCGAGTGTTGCGACACGGCTAAATAGAGAAATAGATCCTCGTGTTGCTTCGGAGCAGTTAGCAGCGGTGTCTCGGTGAGATATTGCTTCAGCTCTTCCAGAGCTTGTCCGGATTTCTCCGTCCACTGGAAGTTCCTCCTGCTTGATTTCTTAATTAGATCGAAGAATGGCCTGCACTTGTCGGACGACCGGCTGATAAATCGGTTTAA
>NMUG010013438.1:0-10109 GCA_002855965.1 Monotropa hypopitys
TGGGGAACAAAAAGAAAAGCTCAGACGGGAAGCTCGGTCCCAACTGGGAAGGGCCGTACAGAGTGGTCAGCCACGCAGGAACCGGGGCTTACCGACTTTAAGAGCTTGACGGTACTCCAATACCAAGGCCGTGGAATGCTACAAACCTAAGATTGTACTATCACTAACCATGTAATCTGGACGAGGGCCCGCAATCAATGAAATTTTGATTCACGAAAAACACTTGCTCAAAATGGTTCTCTCACTTCGGTGCTATACCGCCGAAGCAGCTAACAGTTGCCGTTGATCTACAAAGCGTGCATGTAGCTCCTCGGTGGTTTTGCCGAGGAGGCTTACAGCTCTTCGGTGCTATACCGCCGAAGTAGCTAACAGTTGCCGTTTATCTACAAAGCGTGCATACAGCTCCTCGGTGGCTTTGCCGAGGAGGCTTACAGCTCTTCGGTGCTATACCACCGAAGCAGCTAACAGTTGCCGTTTATCTACAAAGCGTGCATGCAGCTCCTCTGTGGCTTTGCCGAGGAGGCTTACAGCTCTTCGGTGCTATACCGCCGAAGCAGCTAACAGTTGCCGTTTATCTACAAAGCGTGCATGCAGCTCCTCGGCGGTTTTGTCGAGGAACCTACACAAGTTAGCATTTATCTAAAAAATATACAAGTATCACTCAGGCAAGTGCCGAAGCAACTCGCAAATTGCAAACAGCCAAAGTTATGGCCGAACCGAGGATAAAGCCTTGGTTAACCAAAACCTTTTCCTCGGTTGGGGGAAGCCGGTAGAACAACAAAGAAACAGCCGTACAGACATGAAAGTTAAAGAAAACTGTGAAGTTCACTGATTACAAGAGAAAAGGAGGAACCGGCCACAGATCGGCTCGGTCCCAAAAGAAAAAGAAAAAAAACAGCAAAAGTACAAGATTAAGCAGTGGGGTCAGCAGCAACGGCACCGGTGCCAACAGCCTCGGTCGCAGGAGCAGGGGGAGCAGGCCTAGCAGGTAGGAGCCAAGCCCCAGCCTTGGAATCCTTCATGAGGGGGATGTCCCCCACACTAGAAGCATTATCCTCGGCCCCTAGGGATACCTTGGCACATACCCAGCCCCTCTGGAAGCATCTCTCCTTAATCCGGACCATCTGCTCCCGACACTGGTTCGCGGCCTCTTCAAAGCCACGATTATACTCTTCTTCGCCTCCGCAACTGCCTTCTCCTTGTCGGCCTCCTGCTCAGCCTTTAGGCGGAGGTTCTCGGCTTCTAGTGCAGCAATCCGGGTAGCCTTGAGAGCCAGCTCGACCACGTTTTGGTCAACGATCGTCTGCAGAGCCGTGGCCTTATTCTGGAGCTCGATTATGGAGCTCTTCACCTCGGCCACTTTATTCTGGCCCTCCTCAGCCTCCTTATCTGCCTCCCAGCGAGCAGCTTGGAGATCAAGAATGCGCTGGTCTACGCCAGCGCCGGCAGCCATCATCTACAGAAAGTTAAAAGTTACTACAGCTACACCGAAGCAAGAGATCAACTGAAAAAGCAATAAAAGTATCTACCCCCCAACACATATCAATGTTGGAAAACCATTCCTTGTTAGGACACATATGGTCGGTGCATCCCGAATCGAGAATCCACTGATCAGACTGACAAACTAGAGATGAACCCAATAACGCTAAATCATAATCAGAATCATCCGACTGTACTATGTTGGCTTTGGAACTGGATTTGTCCTTTCTTTTGGGAAAATCCTTCTTCCAATGCCCATTCTGACGACAATAGGCACATTCATCTTTAGCAACCCTTTCATAACTAGAACTTCCTCTTCCCTTGGATTTGGAACGTCCCCTGTAGTTACCACCTTGTTTCTTTTCAGACCTACCCCTGATAGATAGTGCTTCGCTGGATGAGTCCCGATTGGCTTGTTTATCTTTCTTCCGATACTCATTATTCATGAGTGCATTAGAGACATCATCATATTTAATTGTATCAGTCCCATACATCAGAGTTGTTGACAGATGATCATACTGATCAGGAAGGGAATTCAACAATAAAATAGCCTTATCCTCATCGAGAATTTCAACATCCAAATTCTGTAAATCAACAAGTATTTTGTTATAATCAGTAAGATGCTCCATCATAGTTGTACCTGGTCTGTAACTGAATCGGAAGAGCTTCTTCTTCAGATAAAAGCGATTCTCAACGCTCTTGGTCATGAACTTGTCCTCGAGCTTTTTCCATAAATCTTTTGCCTTTGTTTCCCGCATAACAAAATACTTTTGATCCTTTGCGAGACACAGCCGTATAAAACCACATGCTTGTCGATTGATGCGATCCCAGTCTTTTTCGTTGATTTCAGCAGGCTTGTCCTCCAAAGTAAAATACAACTCATGTTGGATCAGAACATCCAACACCTCACACTGCCACATGCCAAAGTTGTTGGTGTCATCAAATTTTTTCACATCAAATTTGGGCGAAGAAATCACCGGCCTTAATGCCCTAGGCCTGTAACCCGAACCTGATTGGGAGGAGGAGAAAGGATTCTCTAACTGATCTGACGTAGCAGATCTTTCTTGGTTCTCTGAAATGCAACCCGACATTGTCCTTCAATATCAAAACAAAACAATTGCCGAAAAGCAAACCCTAGATCTGAAACATGGGCTCTAATACCAGTTTGTTGTGCGGAAGCACGGATCACAAACAAACACAGATGCGATTGAATGTGCAATGATATGAAAAAACGATAAATAATACAGAAAAGGATAAACAACACAGAACACACAGATATAACGTGTTTCAGTATACGGTGTGTATATCTACGTCCACGGGTAGCCAAACGGGAGGTGATTGTATTATCAACGGGGAAACAAATGGCTCGAAAGGCTACAGATTGATCACGACGAAACGTTACAATCAAATCTCAGAAATCAAAGAAATACAATCAAAGCTCCACAAATCTTTTTCTCTTTACTGAATGTCGCACTACGCTACAGTAACAACCCAAGAGAGCTTCAAATATGCATTACGTATATCCCCTCAGATGTCGCACAGTTTGCTACAAAGAACCCTTGCTGTATCGCATAGCCTATCAGAATATCCCTTGTTTTTATATCCTCTTAGATGTCGCACTGTTACAGCCCCCTTTCTTAACGAAGCAAAAATATCAATATATATTAAATTATGCACAGGTCCTAATTTGAACCGGAACCGTCAAAGATTCTCTCGAGCAATTTAATTTTCGCTCGAGCGAAAGGGGCAACCCGCTCGAGCGAAAGGGCACGCTCGAGACCAGAGAGTTCAACCTTTGTTTGTGCAGCAAAACCGCTTGAGCGGAGGAACACGCTCAAGCAAAACTTGAGCTTGAGCGAAAGTATGATTTGGGCTTGAGCGGAACTATCAATTTGAGCCAAAAAACATCACAGGAGTGAATTAGTCACAATTGGGGTGGATATCATCCCTAGGGTATATATATTCATATGTGGGTTGGGAAAACAACGAAAGGTGATATAAAAAAGTATGTGTGAATTTGCCACACTTGAATGAGAATTCGTTCCTAGGAAGTGAATTCGTCACTTGTTTGTGAAATTTGTTCTCATGGATTGAATTTGTCAATCTACTATATATAACAACCAATAACAATGTGTTGATGTGGTGGGGTGTGAGAATGGGATCAATTCGTGGTCCCTGAGGCTAATTCGTGGTCATGCGGTGAGGTTGGTTCTTGAATTCATTGAGACAAACTGAATTAATTCGTGATTCACTCGTGAGTGAGTCGGTCCTTGAATTTATTGAAGCGACTATAAATCAATTCCCAGTTTTATTATCGAATTTAATGAAAAAATTATAAAACTTATATAATCTAACATCTAATAATTTCTATAAATAAATTAAATAAAAGAATTTAATTCCTATAATTTGAATTGAATTTCTATTATTTTTATATAAAATTTGTAATTTTTTCTATAATTTTTTTGGTTTAGTGAATTATAAATATATAATTCACTAAAACAACTAAAAATCAATTCTTTCTTTTTTGGGGGATTATAAAAAATACATAGAATGAGAGAAATAAAATATTAACAATCCTTTTTTCCTCCGACCGTGCTCGTGTCGTGTCCATCCTACTTCCGGTCGTACCGTGCCAGACCAACTAATGTGCTCGAGTCGTGTCGTGTCATGCTAGAATATTATCGTAATGTGTGCCCCGTTGACTTCGGGTCATGCTTGTACCGTGACATACCAACTTCTGTGCTCATATCATGTCGTGCTATAATATAGTCATGTCATGTCGTATTGCGTGCCCCGTTAACTTTGGGTCGTGCTTGTAATGTGTCAAACTAATTTTTGTGTTCGTGTCGTGCGCGTGCCGTGCTAGAATATAATCGTGTCGTGTGCCCCGTTGACTTCGTGTCGTGATTGTGTCGTGCCCGTAGCATCTCGTTTCATGTCGTGCCACGTGCCGCCTTAGCTCGTGCCGTGTCCGCTCAAATTTTATGCACGTGTGTGCTCCTTGCCTACTTATATCATGTCGTTTCGTGTCATGCCAATTTTTTCCGTGCTTCGGGTATATCGTGTCCTCAAATGTACCGTGCTTGTGCTGTGTCCGTGTCAATCCGCCCCCTTTGACACTTTAGTTGCGAGAACCCTAGATTAATTTGGAGCAAAAAATCTCGGAAAATTACCAAATATCAAATGGAATTAAGATTCTCCAACGGTAACTATTCCGGGTTCCCTTCTTCGCACCAGCAACGGCTAGCAAAAATACAATCCAAAGCCGTGGGATCATACGAGATCAAACGGTCTTAGTTTCAAACAAACATTGTGACCGTTGTGGAGAGGCCTCCCTTCCGAGATTAAAAGGGAGATGAACGAACTAAATCTCTTTCTAACATTCAGTGGCACAAACCAAATGACATAGGAAGGAAGGAAGAAGCGTAGAACAAGGCAAGAAAAAAAACGAAGGAGAGGAATTTGAGCCATTTCTCAGATTCCAAGTTGTTCAACGAAGTGGCGACCGACAATCCAGAAGGAGAGACACTCAACGGTCGTCTCCAATTGTTCTTATCGTCTTTTTTGACTAGTCTTGGAGGGGTTTTCGGCCATAACCAAGAAGAAGAAGGAGAACCAGAGTCGGAAATGGCTTCAAGGGCTGTTGTTGTTCCAAAGCAACCCAGAGGTATCAAGATCTGTAATTTTCTTTCCTTGGTTTTCTCAATCGTTGTTTTCTTTGCCGGTTTCTGCAATTGACGTGGTTAATGACGTGAAGAGAGGGAGAGTCAGAGAGAGGAGCTGTTTGTGTGTTCCGATCATTGATTATTGCAAATTGTCAAGTACTGCCCACTGCTTCAGTTTGGAAAATTGTATTTCGCTCGGTCAGATCGGTGAAATTGAAGGACGTTTGTGGATGGTGTTGACTAATTTATTGGGACGAGGGTGGAATAACCTTAATTCTTGAATCATCTCTCTCATAATTGTTCCTCCTTTATCAAGTAAATGAGGGTTTCGGTTTGTAGCCATCAGTTTCTTGAAATCCTATATGATTACTTTTGCATCTTTAAAAGGAATTTTTCGTATGCATTTTTCTTCTTTTTTCGGAGAGGATGGAGATGGGGTTTTCTTCTTTTTCTTATTGAATATTCTTCCAATTTTAAAAGGGGGTATTTCAATTCAATTTAACCTGGAGTATCTTCTTTTGTCCATTTTATTCGGATTGAAACCTCATATGTATTGTCTTGGGATTTAATTTTGGAAATTCCTTAGGTGTGCTTAAGAAGAAGGATGGACAAGCAGAAGAAAAAAATAGGCGTGTGCTAAGAGATATTGGAAACCTTGCTTCAACTGTCCCCCATGTAGAAGGGAAGCCGCAAAATCAGATCTCACGCCCTATTACAAGGTCTCTCTCTGTCTCTCTCCCTCACTCTCTCTCTCCCTCGCTCTCGTGTCTAACAAATTTTGATTGTTGCATCTCAGGAATTTCCGTGCACAACTACAGGCTAATCCACAGGCAGCAGTAGAGAAGAATGAGGTAAAAGTTCCATCTATCCTAGATCATGTTGATACATGTATTATCTTGATGAAACTACAATAACTAACATTGATTTTCTTTCAATATCTGCAGAAACCACTTGCAGAAGTTGTTAATGTTGGCGGTGCTAACAGAGTTGCGGCAAGGAAAGAGGGCGGCCGTGTAGTAAAAGAAGCTGCTCAAAAGAAAGCACATGATCAACAACAAAAATCCAAGAAAGTAATTGTGATAAGCCCTGATGAGGAACATAAATCTGAAGAGGAAAGGCCTATTAGTGCAAGAAAATTGGGAAAGGGATCGTCAATGAAAACCCTGACTTCAATTCTTACTGCACGAAGCAAGGTGATTTTCTCTGTCTGATACAAATTCTGACTTTATGTTTTTAGCCAGATTTTATTTTAGCCACATATTTTCTCTATTTTCAATTATTTTGATCTTCCTCAGGCTGCTTGTGGACTGGACAAAAAACAGAAGAATCCAATATCAGAGATTGATTCAGCTGATGTTGATAACGAATTGGCCGTAGTGGAATATGTTGAGGACATGTACAATTTCTACAAACTAGCAGAGGTGACTCTCTCTATATATATTTATCTATCTATCTATCTCTATCTATCTCTCTAACAGAAATAATTTATGCTTCTCCAGGATGAGAGTCGAGTTCATGACTACATTGATTCACAGCCTGAAATCAATTCCAAGATGAGATCAATTCTCGTAGACTGGTTAATAGAAGTTCATAGGAAATTTGAACTAATGCCTGAGACACTCTACCTTACCATTAACATAGTAGACAGGTACCTTTCAATGAAGAGAGTTCCAAGGCGGGAACTTCAGTTGGTTGGCATTAGCTCAATGCTCATTGCTTGCAAGTATGAAGAAATTTGGGCACCAGAGGTAGTGTCTGATTTGAAATTACCTCTATTAAAACCAGGTTTCACTTAAAATTTAGGTGCTTAAATCTTTGCTATTGTTGGTTTTTTTGTAGGTTAACGACTTCATAGCTATATCAGACAATGCTTATGTTAGAGAGCATGTTCTTCTTATGGAGAAAGCTATATTGGGAAAGCTTGAGTGGTATTTGACAGTTCCCACACCATATGTCTTCCTCGTTCGATATATCAAAGCTTCGGTTCCATCCAATCAGGAGGTATGATGATAGTTCAGATTTACTCTTAGAACTTCTTTCTTTCTTTGCAGGTTGAAAGAAAGAAATTTACGTAGACCCCTTACTTTTTGGTTGGTTAACAACAGATAGAGAATATGGTGTTTTTCTTGGCTGAACTTGGTCTATTGCACTATCCTACCATCATACTGTACCGCCCTTCAATGATTGCCGCTTCCGCAGTTTATGCTGCAAGACGCATCCTCAACAAAATCCCTTTTTGGACTGAAACTCTGGAGCAGCACACAGGCTACACAGAAAATCACTTGGGGTATCTTTTGTCATTCAATTTAGTGTTCTGTTGATGGTGTTTGAGATTTTTTTAAGCTTTGCAAATTATGCTAACATACAAGTGGGTGTTTTTTTCATGTAATAACAGGGAATGTGTGAAGTTGTTGGTTGGTTTTCAGGCAGATGCAGCAGAGAGTAAGCTCAAGGCAGTATACAGGAAGTTTTCAAGTCCAGAGAGGGGTTCTGTCTCTCTTTTAGCTGCTGTTGCTGCTGCTAATTAGTCATAAACAAACATCTTTAGTAGTTATTGTTACACTCGAGATCATCGGTGGCTGTTACGATTTTTGTTCAAGTTTTTGAACATCGTGATGAAACTTTGTTTCAGGATTTTGTTAAGTAATAGCAAGGAGGGATGCAGTGTTCTACCTTAGGAATTCTTTGTTCTTTTTTTACAGCTTTTATTGAGACTCTCATTATGCCAAATACTGAGCCAATAAACATATGAGCCTTCTTACCATCCTCTCTGAACTTTCAACTATTATTCTTGAAACATTGGCACAGACGACTTTGAGTAAACAAAGATTCCCAACTATGAACGGGTTTTTTTTCCTGTAACATTTGACTCTAATGGAAGATCCAAGTACAGGGGGGTAAAAGTATGTCACAAAGTGGAACATTTATCTGCCTTGAGGAAAAAAAAAGCCAGATGTAATGTCAAAGAATGGTTGAGATCAACTCTTAGGGCTGCAAATGAATCGAACTGTTCGTGAGCAAGTCAAGGCTCGACTCCTAAAGGACTTGGCTCGGCTCGTATGTATGAACTCACTCGTTTATATGAACTCACTAAATCTTATTTGAGCTTGCTCGAAGGCCATAAAACTCGACTTGTCAGCTTGTTTATCAAGTCTGAGACACTCAGATTACCCTTCTTCATGTGAATTTCAAAATCTGAAGTTTATAGAAGACAGACAAAGACGAAGATGATATTGTCTTATCCTCTTGCCTCTTTTCGTCCATTTTTTGTAGTTTCAAGGTAGGACAAGTTTGCAAGCGAAGTACTTTTCTCGAAAAACTTAAACAAAAAACTGAGGCAAAACTAGAAATGCTTTGGAACCTTTATAGGGATTCAAATCTAAATAATTTGCAAAGCAGTCGAGCACGTATGTGCGTGCCCCTATCATCTAGTGGTTGGTACATCTCTTTTTAAATTGATCAAGGGGCATATTTAGATCAGACAACAGGCACGTTTTCTGCCAACTTGGAGAAAAAACATAAAGCATAAATAAGATAAACCATCGTTAACTAGTTTATTTATCTACATGGACGAAATGACATACAAAACCCCCGGAAACATTACACTTTCCAGGGCTAAAATAGAAAATTTTCTATCTCACTCACTGTTTCGACTAATTTATTTTTTCTGGATTGGAAAATAATTAAGTACGGACGTATTAGAAAAAACTTTTAATTATCTTTTTCAAATTTGAAAAAAAAATTAAATTTAATCAAACGATTATGATTTGTCTGTTCAACTATCTCAATGAAGAAGATTTTCCATTGATTTCTTCTTTGGATGCTCTACTTCTTCTCTATTTCTTCTACTTCTTCTAATCTCCTCTTCTTCTTATTATTCTATTTGCTGAGTTATTTGGTCCTGCATCACTTACCTTAATGAGATCGAACAAGATTTTAATCACTTAGAAGTCCACTTAGTTTCTCTCATTCAATCTCCACCTCCTCTTTCAGGAAAAATCTTGTGAGACAAACACTTCCTTATATTACCTTCCTCAAAGAATGACTCTTTGATCATCAATATCTATTCTTGTCTCACTTCTGATCACTCTTCTATTGAATGGAAAAGATGAGACGTATCTCCCCCTCATGGAAGAATCAAAGTTGTCATGAGTGAGGCCCCTACCAAGTGATGAGCTTTCATCCTAAACGCTCATTGACATTGATGAGGTATTATTCCCCCTTGGTTAAAAAAATATTCACTTGAGTCTCTTGGACTCTGTCATCTCTTCAACCCTTCATCCCACCCATGGCCGGCCCTGATGCAGAGTCCCGTAAGGCGGCCGCCTTAGGCCCCAAAATTTGGCCCAAAAATTAGGCCCCCAAATTCGTAGAAATAATAAGTATTATTTCTGCATAGATTTAACAAATACTTAAGTCTGGTTCGATGGCAAGGGACCGTTTTGCGCCCAAACAGTAGGAGGCTCGAATCCTTGTAAAAATTTGAATTCTTTTTTTTCCCTAACCCTAATCGTAAAGTCCCCCTCTTTTTCCCTCAGTTAAACGAATACAGGGGAACACAGGCGCGCAGCCCCCCTTTCCTCTCAAACTTTTTTTTCTCTGCTCTGCACTTCGCCGCCCCCTCGCCACCCAACCCTCCCCTCACCGGCGGTGCGCGGCGGCCTCTCCTCTCTCGGTGTGAACGAACGCAATGGTTCGCAGCCTCTCCTCTCTCTCTGTGAACGAACACAGATAGTTACTGTTACACAGGCGCAGCCCGCGCAGCCCCCCTTTCTCAAATTTTTGATCCGTGCTCAGGCCTGTACATGCTTGCTTGATTTCTAATTCTTCTGTCTTGGAATTTATTTGTAATAGATCCATGGACTATAGTTCATTTATTTGTAATAGATCCATACACTCGTAGCTTGAATAAGAATGTTATTGAATCAGAAATTTGTACTCATTTTGTATGTTATTGATTGAATC
>NMUG010013439.1:0-10108 GCA_002855965.1 Monotropa hypopitys
AGTAATGTAGGGATACTCAACATTGGATTTGGATAATTTAGATTTTTTACCATTTTTTGGTAATATGTTTTTTGATTTTGAGAATTGTAAATTTTTTTATTTTTTTCTAAATAAGTATGTTTTAACAATAGTTTTGAAAAAAAGAATTTCTGACATAAACTATAAATTTTAAAAAGAATCCATCAATCAAAACGGTATAGTTTTGACAAACATTTTGTGCATAAAAGATCAAAACAACATCGTTTTAAGTAAAAAACGAGTCTCACCTTACAAACCCCCAAAACGACGTCGTAGGGCTGAGTCGGGCCTTTTTACATCCCCAACAGACAGAAAGATGAAAACGAAAATGGAGTGCTCAAATTAATTGTGAAATCTACCCTGAATGAGGAGAATACATACTACCAAAATAACTTCACCATTGTGTATACTTTATTTTGAACGTTACACAGTCACACACTGTCTATGACTGAAATTTTTTAGATAATAGTGTGAGTTTTGGTCTCTCTCTCTCAGGTTTTCGCGTACCTATTGTTGTCTGCTGACTCTGCGGGGACGGAGCTGGCTCGGATGATGAAGGGAACAACAAACAGGTGTAGGCTTTACAATACATTTTGCATTCAGACGGAGATCTCCCATCGCCTTGG
Organism: Monotropa hypopitys; assembly: GCA_002855965.1. Taxonomy (NCBI): domain Eukaryota; kingdom Viridiplantae; phylum Streptophyta; class Magnoliopsida; order Ericales; family Ericaceae; genus Monotropa; species Monotropa hypopitys. The sequence continues at coordinate 645 of NMUG010013439.1, forward strand.
GGTATGCTGGGTTCCTATTTTTGGGGGCTATCATCCCTTCTTTCTGGATTTGGAGTTGTCTGTTTCATAATCAAGGGCTCTCGCTTCAACGTTTAGAGTGCGCATGCGTGTGTGTGTGTGAGAGAGAGTTTAAGTTGTTTGACAGAGTTCGTTCCCTTTTACTTTGCAGCCCCTTACTCTGTAATCACGGATTTCATTTCATTTGGATTCAACTTGGGTGTCTCGTGTCCCCTATTGGCTGAGGTTCAATGGTTTGAGACCTAGTTCTAACTATATTGTGCATATGAGAAAGATGTTTATTCTTTAATTTTCATTTGTTAAGGTAAATATGAATTATTCTTTCTGATTCTTTTATACTGTGAAATCTTTTGATCAAGAGATTGTGTAGTTTTGTGATAACTTTTGTCATATGCCCCCGGATCCGGCATTCCTGTAGCCATTAACTTTGACTGGTCTTGCCAACACCCCCAAAACAACGCCGTTTTGGGGATTGTAAGGGTAGATTTGTTTTACTCAAAACGACGTCGTTTTGATCCTTTATGCATAGAAATTTTTGCGTCAAGACTATGCCGTTTTGATTGATGGGTTCTCCTTAAACTATTAGTTTGTCAAAAAAAAATTTTTTGTCAAAACTACTGTTAAAACATACTAATTCAGTAAAAAATAAAAAAAAATACAATTCTAAAAAAATCACATTACCAAAAAATGGCACATATTCAACAACTAAAAAATCACATTGCCAAATTATCAACAATTAAAGAAAAATCTACATTATTCAAATCCAATGTTAAGTATCTCTACATTACTACATTTCCAATATCAAGAATAAAAACTACACTAATATTATCAAAATGGTGAACCCCGCCATTGAGGGGCCCCAATTCTAGACCCATTTAGCTATGTGGAGGATGGTAATTCATTAGTTACCTAGTGACAATAGCACATATTTTTTTCTATATACTAGCTGAGTACTGAAACACCGTCTCGTCAATACTCTGGTACTTTGTATCTAGTAGGATTCGAACCCGAGACCAGGGGTGAACCCATGTTGAAGGGGAAGGTGGCATATGCCACCCCAAATTTTTTCAACATGTACAAGTAAAAAAAGACTAATAAATTATTTAAAAATACTATATTTACATTCGTATATGTGGGTCTTGCATTAAAATTTTAAATTTTAATTTTAATTTAAATATTATTTTAAGTAATTCTAGAAAAAATTAATGTAATCGAATAAACTTAAATACTTTTTTCCAATCGTTTAACATTTCTCTCACAAATTAGGTGTAACACTTGTGAATGAAATATTAAAAGAATGGAGAAAATACTTACATTTATCATGTTGCACTATTTTTTGCAGAATCACGTAAAATAATATTTATAATTTAATAAACAAATTGATTTTTGTGGGAGATTCAATGTGGATCACAACCCATAAAAATGTAAGCGGGATGTGATTAAATAACAAATACCTATTTAATAATCAAATTAAATTTATCTTTGACAATTACTTTTCTCTTTAATTCAATCATTAGATTTTCTCTAATTTTATGTCTCTTTATCTCTTTATCTTTTACACAATTTCTACCTGACACGCTATATATATAACCCAGATACTCAATGAAAATAGTAGAAATGTGAACAAATAATAATAATATCGTCTACCAGAATCTCCTCTACTAAGCTCCCAGCTCTGACTCTATAGTGGATTATCACTAGCTATCTCAATTTGGATTTTACAATATAATAAAACAAAGAAAATCTAGAAGTTTATTAGTTAAGATAAACTTTGCAATGAAATTGAAATGAACAGATGCAGTAACTACTAATCATAATTACAGGTGATATGAAAATGGAATATCAATTACAACTAATCCAGTAATGAAATTTATCAGATAGATCAAATGATGACATGTGATAAGTATACATCTATGTCCAACATAAATAAGAAACTAAGTAAGCTATCAAGGTAGCACATAATAACACATAATAGCCCAATCATAAAAGACTCAACTATAAACTAAGTTATACATGATATGCAACATACTCCCTAATCATATCAAAACCACTCACTCCCTAGCTCCTGTTTGACCTTAAGGAACCTTCTTTCTAAGGTATTATTTAATCGTTCTTTAATACTCATTTCAATTGAATCTCTTACTTTTCTTATCATCCTTCCACATTATCTCTTTAATTATAATTTACCGGATCAATACAAGATCTCTTCCCAAACTCACACATATCTCGTATATCATAATATACTATAGGATCAATTAGGATCCTTCTCAAACTCATTTCTTATATACCGGGATCAATTAGGATTCGTAAATATCTCATTCCATCTCATCTTATCACACCTTGTTGCTTATGGGAATATAATAATAATCGCCAAACATGTACCCTCGGCTAGATAATATATAAAGAATCGTCGAACATGTACCATCGGCTAGGTAATATATACAGAATCGTCGAACATGTATCCTCGATTAGGTTTCAAGACTATTAAAGCATTTATACCTTATATTTCTTTATCATCTATTTCCGTATTTATATCTATTTTTATATCAAAAACTTTCCCTTTTTTTATCGGATAGCATTGCTTTCCATTTTCTTTATATCAAATTCATCATTCCCCTCTTATTTCTCATATATGGTAAAATCATTATCTTTCCCTTAAAGCATAAGATTACCATTTCCATTCTTTCTTCTTTTAATTCTATTGCATACTACCTCTCTAATTCATTTCATCAAACCCTAATTCGGTTATCGCATTATCTTCCAATAAACTCATCTCATCTCTAGTTTTTCTCTAACTACACGTTTAGCCATGCTTATCATAGACAAACAATAAGTACCACATCCTATACACAACCCATTATGATTCTATGTTAAGCGTAAATACATTTAATCACCTCTAGAATCACATATTTGTAATGAATACATCAAACACAACATTCATCCAAACCTCCCCATCTTAATATGCTCCTAACATCCCCCAAACACATAATAGTCCTCAAGTAAAACATATATAATATGGAACACGATTATAAGCTACAAAGTTTAAGATAACTAGTAAACTCATCGATATCCTATTACAGGATTTGTACGCTTTAAAATATCATGGATTGAACTATTTTTCTCCCATCTGCATTAATACAATTTTTGGATTAATATTCATTAACTTTTATCCATAACTCAATTATTAACATTTTCTATTTATTTTCCTTTCTCTTTTCTCTTCTTACTTTTCCCTTTTTCTTTACTTTTCTGCCAAAACTGATTGTCGGGTTACCGGTAACTCGCACAACTGGGTTATCGGTAACCCAGCCTTCAGGGTTTCTGGGTTTCTGCTCTGGTTACCGGTTTCCTAATTCCCCAGGTTACCGATAACCAATCCAGTCGGGTTACCGATAACCAAATCCTCTGGGTTTAATAAAAATATGTCGTTACTGATAAACCCTCCCATTGGATTACTGGTAACCAAAATTTCTGGGTTTTCGGGGAATTTCTGCAATCATCTTCTTCCTCCCCAAACCTCACTCACACACACCACTACAGCACACAATCACAGAGCACTCACCTGCATAACACAACCCACTCAGCACACAATCACACACAGACTCAGAACACGCACGCACTCACGCATAGCACACACACAAATTGTTGAACCCCAAACACAACCATACACACACTCACACACCTCAATCATACCCACACACAATGACCCACATACACACACACTTACCGAGCACAGTGCACAACACCACCACCACACAGAACACAGCCGCACAACCTCCAACCGCCATCCGCACCTCTGCACACCACAAGCAATAGCAGCCGCGCACCACCTCTCCTTCTCCCTCTTCTGCGATTCTCTCTCCATGTTTCCCAATTTATCCTCTCTCTCAATTCGTTTTCTCTTTCTCTATCGCAACTCTGGTTCTCATCTCTCTCCTCTTCGTGAATTAATTTTCTGACATTTGACACAACACTTCTCTCTCAAAATTGTTACATGAATCCTTCTCTCTCGACAACACATCAACCCATTTCAACACTTGTACACCATTTAAAAGCAACTCATAATGGCAACAGACCGGACCATTCCGGTTAGTTGCAAAACTGGTAACCGAACCGCAAACCGAACAGTTTTGATTTTGGGTAAGCGAAACCAAATCGTTCGTGTGATAACCGTGCCCGAAAAATAATAAAAGTTGGATAAGTTTTGTAAATAAATATAAGATGTTTGGAAATAAATTTTTATGAAATATAAGGGAACACAATTGTTATGTATTTTACTTGGGAGTGTTAGTAAAACATGGAATAAATTCCTAATGGGAGTAGCCTACATTTTAAGTGGTGGCTACATGGAATAATAAGGCTTGGAGGCAATTCTTGTAGTTTAGCTAGAACAAGAAAAATATGTCCAAAGTTTTACAAAGTTTCCCTAAACCATTCTTGAGTTAGAATCAAGAGGAAAGTGAAGAACAAAAGGGGAATCAATCTAAAAAGCTTGGAGGATCAAATTCTATTATAAAAGGTATGTCATCGTATGCAAATCATTGATTATTATGAAGTTGGTGGAAGATTTTTAAAGAATTTCATATAAAAATCTGTGTTCTTTAGTTTGTTATAGATTTTTGGGAAGATGTTGTATCAAATCTTATGTTTTTTTATGAAATAGACTATGGAATTGTGTTTATAAGAGTTTATAACAGTGGTATATGAGAAATTACATGTTACAGAGGTGTATTGTTAAGAAAAAATGGAGTTGGAGTTGAACAAATCGAACCAGAAAATCTCTCTGTTGAAACTTATTCTTGGCATCAGCGATGCCAGATACCGGTATCATGGAAATGTCATGATACCGATATCTAGACTTGCATCAGGATGCCGGTTCCAGGATACCGCAGTATGTACCAGTTTCTGGAAGTTTCAGGATACCGGTATCATGTAAATCTGGGATACCGGTATCTAGGACAACTGTTGGGATATCGGTTTCAGGGTTCTGGGATACCGGTTTCAAGCTTAAAGGCTGGGATACCATTATCATGGAAAATCCTAATACCGGTATCAGAGGTTGCTGGAAATTTGTGAAGGAAGAAAATGGAAAATTGTGTAACTAATTTAGATGATACTTTTGGGGTTTCCAAGACTCAAAACAAGCGTGGGGGATGTATTAGACCTTAGAAAACTTCATTTGGCATTTGAATTAAATTGGAAATGATTAATAAGTAAGTGGTTTATTATTTCCAAATATTGTTATCCTTTGGTTATTGTGAAATCATTTTATAATGATTGGAGTTTAATTTAAGGGAAATCTAAATATCTCTATCCATCATCATCCAACACAAAGAAATCGACTTAAGGGAGTTGGGTGAGTTTAAATAGTTAATTTAAACTTTATGTTTTGTTCTTTATTTATTGGTTGGTTTGCAAGTACGTGTTGGATATTTTATTTTGCTTATGTCTATGTGGAGTCATGTGATGTGAGATTAGAACTTGTTCTATTTATAAAAAGAATTGTGAAATATTGTGGCATCTTTGGAAAGATAATGGATGTGTGTGTGATAGCCTAAGGGCTAGAAATATTGAAGATTAACGCGTGTTAGCCTAAGGGCTGGAAATGAAATATAACGTGTGTGTAGTATAAGGGCTGAATATGAAGAAAAAAATGTGTGTGTATCCAAAGGGCTAGAACCAAATGAACAACGCGTGTGTAGCCAAAGGGCTGAGAAAAGAAATAGCCAAAGAGCTGGATAAATTAAATAGCCACAGGGCTGGAAAAGAAATAGACAAAGGACTGGATAAATTAAATAGTCACAGGACTGAGAAAGAAATAGCCAAAGGACTGGATGTGTATAAATTGCCAAAGGATAGGAAAGGTGTTTAAAGTGTGTGTGGTGTATAAATTACCAAAGGACAAGAAAGGTGTGAAATGTGTGTGTTGTGTATAAATTTCCAAAGGACAGGAAATGTAAATAATGTGTGTGTGGAGTATTAATTGCCTAAGGGCAGGGAATTGTAACTAATGTGTTAATCAATTGTGGCACACATTAGTTGGACTGGATGAAGCATCTATACGTTAGATTTATATTCGTGTTAGTTGTTTCTTTTATTTATTGCAAAGTTTATTTTAACTAATAAACTCTTGAGTTTTTCTATAATTTGTTTTGCATTGAGAAATCCAGATTCTCAAGCTAGTTTGGTGGTCCACTACGGAGTTGGAACTTAGAAGCTTGGAGGAGTCTTGAGTAGCTTTTTTGGTAATTTTGCTAGTTGTACTTTTGTTGTATATTTTAGTTGTAAATGTCAGTTGTATCTATGTATTAAGAACTCTAATTCTATTTCTGTGGTTTCTGGATTTATTGGTTGGAGTACGTAGTACTTGTGTTTGTGGATTATTTATATCTTGGAAAATTATCAGATGTGGTTGGTATCTTGAGTAGTTAGTGATGTGACTTTATGTCATTGTGGTATTTTCTGTTATTTCATATTTCCGTATTTGCAGAATATAATAATTATTTTAGCGGAACAGAATGTGACAGTTCGGGCAACCGAACCCGTTGGGATAACCGGTTTCATAAAAACTATTTTTAATGAAAAACATTAAAAACTATTAAAACTGTTAACAAACTGTTAAAATTGTTTTTTTAAAGCAATTTTAAAAAAAATTAATAAAATTGTTAATCAATAAAGTAAAACTATTAAAAACTATTTTTCATTAAAACTATTTTTAATGAAAAACTTTTTTTAACACCTAGAATTATTAAGAACCCTCACAATTGGTTCGATTACCGATTATCGATTCGATTTGGTTTTGGTTTTTGGTTTGGTTGTCGGTTCGGTTCGGTTCAATTATTATCTGAACCAAAACTGAACCAGTATCCGTTCGGTTCTCTCCTTCGGTTACCGATTCAGTTACTTTGGGGTTACGATTCGAGGAAACCCCCGGTTTCGGTTCGGTTACCTATTTGGTTCGGTTGCGATTGTCATACCTATGTTTACGTAACATTTTTGGATACGTTTTAGATTATTAACATTTCCCTCTCAAAACTCTATTATTTACAAATTAACCTCAAAAATAACTTAATCTCTCAAACGACATAACAAGGAACTCATAATGCACATGCCTCATTCTAAACGTCATTTTCGGCACATCACAATCTCTCACTCTCAACTAGTGATACCCTGACCTCAAGTCTATTTTGGAGAACATCGAAACTCCCTAAGTTAGTCAAAAAGGTCATCAATCCTAAGCAAATGATACTTATTTCTCACTGTCATCTTATTCAATTGCCAATAATCAATATACATTCTCATCGATTCATCCTTCTTTTTCACAAACAACACATGTGCTCTCCACGGGGATACACTAGGTCTAATGAAACCTTTATCAATCAACTCTCTCAACTAGATTTTTAATTCGTACAGTTCTGCAAGCGTCGTCCGATAGAGGGCAATCGAAATAGGATGGGTGCCTGGAACTAATTCCACAGTGAATTCAATCTTTCTATCCGGCACTATCCCTGGTAATTCATCCGGAAACACATACTGAAATTCTCTAACAATAGGTATGTTATCAAGATTTTCCTTACCCTTTTACGTATCAACCACATACGCTAAGAACCATTCACGTCCCTTCCTTAACAAAAACATGACCTTCAAAGATAAAATAACACAGCTAGGTAACTCCAATCTATCACCACAAATTTTTACACTCTCCAATTCTTCCTGAAAGTTCAAAAAAATCTTCTGCCAAATCGATTTACGCCGAAATCGATTCTGCCGAAATCCATTTTCATCAAAATAGATTCCGTCGAAATCCATTTTTGCCAAAATCGTTAGATGCCATTGCCTTCGCCAAAATCACCGGTCGCCATCATCATCGTCTTCGTCGGACTCATTTGTCGTGTTGGAGAGCAGCCACCCATCGTCATCGTCATCGTCTGATGCCTTCGATTAATGCCTTCGACATATGCTTTTGTCACAATTGTTTACCACACAGGTATTTGGGTTATAAATATACTGTTATACGATTGTGGATAGGTTTTTTTAACAAAGTTCATAATTTTTTTACTTGGATCGATCCATAAAGTAGCAAGTGAGTCATTGTTTTTGAACAGTCTGAACGAGGTGAAGGACGTCCTGTACAGTGCGAAGTCATTTGGTGCTTCTTTGGAGCCAAAGGGGATTTGGGGCTATGATCCGAACACATGTATTGTTCTTAATATGAGAGTCATGGTTCGGTTCGCTGAAGAGGGACTGTGTGGAAGGAGGTGATTACACATTGATTGCAGAATGGATGTTCTTGCAGGCTCTTAAATGGTGGGAGATTTAATTTTCGCACTCTTGTTGAATTTTTATATGTATGTATCTTTTATCCATAGATAATACCTTTTGTATAGATTATATGGACTTGAGTACGAGTACGAGCAATGGCCTTGATCAAACCTTCCCGAAGTTAAATATTGGGATTTTGATTTGTTATAAATTTAGGTATAGGTATAGGATATGCGTCCAACATATGGATATTGGGATCTTATTATAGTTTTATACAATAGGTTTGAATCATTTAAAAATGTTCTCTGACTCATGAAGGAAAATTTTTTATGTTTTCCATTTAAGTCAAAAAGGCAGGAACCTATTTACATTTAGAAGAGTCCGTGTGATATAGATATAGGTTGTAATGAAGATAAGGTATAAGTTGATGTATCTGTCTTGTTTGATTGTATTGAGGTATCCTTATCTTTGTGCGTTTGTTTAATCATTTATCCAAACTAGTTGGGTATTGACTTGGGATTCTTCATGGAAGCTGATTATGTATTTTCTATTTTTATTTTCCATTGTAGACAGCGAAGCAGAGGAAAGGGAGGGCTTTTTAGCTGGAGAAGATAGTCTTTAGGATATGTTCTCTTTACGTAAGTAACAACAAAGTCCTTCTTAGTCAATCGTTTAAGTCTGGATTTATTACTAATTTTTTTGTTGGTGTTTTGATTCTTTACTGTGGAAGAGATGATTATGACTTCTAAGAATTTAGAATCCAATTTGACAAGCTCGTGGCTTTGGTGAATTTTTTCTGTTTAATTCTTATTTGAAGCAATTGGTTGCAAGCTATGCCTCAAAGTTGAATGACTCTTTGGAGCAGGACATCGGGTTGCAAGACTCTTAATTGTGCTAGTTTGGGCTAATTTTTTGGAGGACGTGGTTGCAAGTCCTGTCTCAAATTTGGAAGACCCTTTGGAGTAGGGCACCGAGTTGCGAGATTCCTTATTATGCTTTGGACACATTGTTAAAATAAACTTTAGAAAATGAAAACTCGTTGCGGGCAACTGTGGATTAAATTTAACTTAATTATCAATATAATTTTTATATTTTGTTTGTACTACCTACATTTATGATTTGAACTCCCCCCCCCCCTCCCCAACTCATATCTTTGGATCTGGCCTTGGGTATTTGATGTTACA
>NMUG010013440.1:0-10108 GCA_002855965.1 Monotropa hypopitys
CCGCCGGAATCCACCGCAGAAAAGGCTTACCCCCCAACACATGCTTTAACACTACCAACTTTCCAAAAATCATCAAAACTCAAATTTCTAGATTTTCTTTTCAAAATTTCATAAGAATTCCATTAAAACTATAAGCTACTCATGAATTCATGGAAGTTATATTTCTCTTACCACAGATTTTCAGACTTTTCCATGAGCTTTGATTGAATTCCCTTAAGATTCTTTTTAATTCGCCCTTTCCAGGTTGCTTACGGGAGAGACAAGAATTTACTAACAAATATTTTTTGTCTAACACAAGTGAACAAAACTTACCTCTATGGATTTTGATTCCATGCAACACACACCCATTTTGTGGCTACAACTTACCTAGTCTTTATTCTATACTTACTCACTTGCAATTATAAGTGTGCGAGGATAAATCTTACCCTTGCAAGATTTCCGCTTTGACTTTGACCTTGTTTGATTTACTGCTCTCACGACCGTCTTCTTTCGGTGTTCTCGCCTTGCTCCTTGCTTTGATTGTTTTTAATATGACTCTGCAACCACAAAGGTTAGATGACCCCCTAGCCAAGTGGCTTGAAGGCCCTCCGATGATTAAGTTAGTCTCAGTTGGAAAAAAACTCGATCCTAATCGAAAGAACTGAATACATAGTATTGAGTAGTAAATTGGGTAGAGTTTAGTTACCAAACAAATCGGTCCCCTGAGAAGGAAGTAATCATCCTTTTTATACCTCTTGGCCCCTGTCATTAATGCGTCGTTCTCTCTTCTTAACTCCTCATTAAGAAGAGAGGATGAACATAGACTGTAGACCTTTCGTCTCCCGCACAATTAATCCATCAAACCCTTCAGCTTCTGTCGTCTGAACTTCTCTACATACGTTCATCGTACATTCATGGCCTAATAACAGTTGGTACGCGCAATAATCAATTTCTTACCCATCAACCATTACCTGTATGCACCGTCCATATATGCCGAGCTGATTACTGTCCCGCACTGCGAATGCTAGCCGCACTGAGCATAGCCTTATTCACAACCGAGGTGCCACACTTACACTTGGCTAACAAAACTGCCGAGATACCAGCCATGATGCCCAAACCTCCATGCCGCACTTCCAAGATGTCCTACCCATCGGGCCTGACCTGATCTGAAGTACTGCATGGGTATTGGGTCCACGACGAGCCTTATCTTATACGTTCTAGTCCAAGTAGGGCTCAACAAACACATATATGACTGATTCCTTTTGGGTCCACCTCCGTATGTCCCTTAATCAAGATATCATGTCATCAGGATGTTTAGCCATAGCCGGCCAAACCTTATCCCAAACACAGACTCTCTACGGACTCACAGTTGGCTAGACCTTAAAGAATCCATAATATGTACTGCACTGTCCTATACCGCGCTGCCATATACCGCGCTGCAATATACAGACAAAAATCATTATAACTGGTGCATAATCATTCCTTTTCCATTCTAAAAACTTGCGCAGGGAATCCGAATCCACATGCCACGTGGATAATCCAGATTTACCCTACCATAATTGCTCCCCAACTTTGACTGCTTCAGCCGCACTGCAGGAGTAGTCAAAGATTCCCGAGCTGCCAAACTGGCATCAGACCATTAACTTTTACTCAATAACCGTCATTCACCTACAGCCAGCAGTAATAATTACACCATCAATGTTGTGGGACCCATGCACCTTTATTAATGCTGATTTCATGCCACACGATATGGGACTCTCGATTCCCTCAAACCCCATCAAATGTCGCGCCAAAACCCTTAGATATCCCTTACAACATTCCCTCCAACATTTTCACCCCTTTAAGTACCAACTTCTCCCTTCAATCTCAAGCTCTTCAACACCTCACCTACTAGGCTCCTGTAAGTATACCTATTACAGAACTCTTTTCTCTCTTCATTTTTCACTTACTCTTCTGTACATCATGGGTCTCTTTAAGGGTAAAGTGAACAATCCCGCGAAGATGGCAGACTTCCGGGATTATTTCAACATTCCTGACGATGTGGCTGTCGAGTTAGCCCCTCCCGGATATAAATCCAAAAATAAGGATGCCAACACATTAGTGATCCCTTTAATAAACATCTTCGAGACTGGGATCATATTTCCCCTTGAACCTCTATTTCGCGATTTCTGCAGTTACACGGGACTTACCCCCAGGCAGATGTCCACCAATATGGTGCGCATCATAATGGGGGTTGTTGTCCTCAATCGAATAACTGGGTCTAAGATGACCATCCATGAAATTCTCTATCACTACACAATAAACAGTACCCAACAAAGAGTCTGGTACTTCAAATGTAGAAATGAGAGGGGGAGACTCGTTGATAATATCCCCGACACTAAAAAGGGAACGGTGATGATCTTCTCATAGTCACCGACAATTGGGAGTATGCTTCTGGTGAAGAACAGAAATGCTCTCTTCCACGTCGTGACGGATCCCCCTATCAGTTTCTATTTCTTTCTTCTAATTTTCCACAATTTCCACTGATACTTTACTGACTATCATCCTCTGACATTTTGCAGCAACCAAGAAGATCAACCACAAATCTCTACAGTTTAAAGAATACAAATCTGATGAGGTCCTCCGCGCTCTGAACTTCAAAGATTCCCGTGGACTCCCTTTCAACAGATCCATTTCCAAACTTCTTGACTTCGTTCCACACTACCGGGGATACCGCGGTGCAAGACAACCTGCCCTGTCAATCAACCCAAATCCGGATGCCCACAGACCAGCTCAACCTTCTGGAACCTTAATCAGAATACCAGGAGCGTCAGTAGACAAAGGCAAATCTGCATTTGTTGAAACAGGCACCTCTAGCCGCGCTGCTCCCTTGCGTGAACCTCAATCCAGCCAAGAAGCACAAGAAGACATGTCTCGATTTAATCTTACTGGGGCCTGGGTGAAACTGGCTGATGAAAGGATTCGATCCCCTCCAGGTCGCCGAGTAATTACAACTTCCACATCTGACGCACTGCCAACAGCCGCACTAGCAGCTGTAGTCGCCACAGGGACTATCCCCCACCCTACAACCGCAGGTAATACTATCTCAAAGTCTCGATCAGACAGGCCTCAACCAAACAGATCCACTTCCACTCAGCTTACTGTACCATTGCCTTCTACCATTCAACCAACTCCCACACTTCCAATCGTAACAGTTGTCCCCATAGACGTTGAGGTCATCACCCCTCCAGAAGCTGAAGATGATCCTCCACCACCTAAGAGAATCCACACGGACCGTCCACGACATCCCAAGACTACCTATGATCCTACGTTGTGGGTTCCTCTGCTGAAAAAGGGAGGCAAAACCTTTGTTCAAATGTTGGATACAGTTGATGAACTATCGATTGTTGTCATTCTGCTTCCCAGAGACATGGAATTGGAAGCAAAACGAGATTCCGAAGATTTATATGCTACAGTTTGTTCCAGCTCCTTCAAGGTAACTCTTCAACACATCTTCCTAATAACTTCTTACTTGTCACCTTCTTACACTTCTTCTTATGCCTTCCCCTAGGCGGTCCAATGCGTCACCACTTTGAACAAGAGGCTTGCAGACCTCAGGGTTCAATACGAACATGAACAGGAAATGAACAACAATTGACTCATCCAGATTCGCAGAAAGGATGAGAGAATTGCATCGCTCACTCAGAAGTGTGGTCAATTAGGGGGTGAGATACTGACCCTCAAAGCCAAAGTAGCCCAAGTACAACTAGAAGAAGAAAGTCGACTTAAAACTCAGTGGGACCTTTTGGAGAAAACAAAAGCTAATGCTCGGGATGAGCTAAAAAGAAAAATGAACTTTCACCATGAGGATATGGAAACCGCCAAAGCCAAGTTAAAAAACAATCCATTGACCTTGAACAGGCATGCAATGAAATGTATGAACTGAAAGAGAGGCATTTACAAGAAATCAAAAAGGCGAAAGAAGACAGATTTGTCGCTGGGCATGCCGCAGGGTCACACACAACTGGGGAGGAATATATGAAAGAGTTCACAGACTCACTCCCTGGCCTGGAGGATTCTATTTTTACTAGGTATTGGGGAGATGCCTTGGACTTTATGGGAGTCCCTCCAGACTCAAGACTTCACACTGTTATTCTCATTCCTTCAGTCTTTTTAGCATGGTAGCATGAGTTCCCTGCAGCTGAAGTGCCTGACTCTGCACTGACAATGAGCCAGGGACCAATCTCCACGTCTAATGTTACACTTGATGAAACTATTGCTCAGCCATCTTCTCTCAATGTCATTGCTGAAATTGCTGTCACTTCATCCTTATCTTCTTCTGGTGTGGTGATTTCCCAGATCACTGGTCTTATCATCCCACCGTTTGTTTCAAACAACGCTCCAACTTTTTTTCTGATTTAGCACTGGACATCCCAAACGCGAGCACTTCCGTTGATTTGCTTTTATCTGATCTACTCTTGGCTGCTACCACAAGGCCATCCACTGGGACTTCGCATCCCGAGGTGCTGGGTACCAGTAGAATCGTTTAAGACTTTTACTCCATGGTCTATAATATTTTGTCTTTGAACTTTTGATGTCAGCAACTGGTTTGCTGACATATTTTTTTTTCTTTTGTTGGATGTGGGGAATAGTATCTTTTGAATTCGTTTAAACTAGATAACTTTATAACTCTTGCTTTCATTAATCCACTGTATGCTTGCACTTTCGTTCTTGGTACATTATACATGTCAAATTCCATGTGCCGCAATGTTGTGTGTGGTGGCGAAGCAGGCTTTTGGAACATCCCATGTGCCGCGGCACCCTTCTTACACTAGTTGTGCGAGCTTTTGAGTAACTCTTCTTGTTTTAGGCCTTAGGCAGATATCTACTGCTTCATTAGCCAGGAATTTTAATAATTCTCTGAGTTTATCGCTCATTTCAATCCTGTGTTGTTTTGGGACTTCTCATCCCCTAAAGCAATGAAGGACTGTGGATCATACTTAACCTTTTTAGGTTTTTCCACCTGTTTTAAACTTTTGCTCTCTTGAGACGATTGTCCCTTTTTAAAGCCTTTGGTTTAGGATCCATATGGAACCTTATAAAATATCATCCATCTTATTTAACCGGATTCTTGGGACTTCTCATCCCCTAAAGAATCTTAGCTCAGGAGGATGGTTCTGGGCTTTCTCAGCCCATTTCCCGCATTCCCTGCTTGGAACCATCCACCGCTTTCGAACCTTGGCCCTCTTGAGATTTCTCATCCCTTTTTAGGGCTTTCAGTTCAGGATCATTTAAGAACCCTAGATTTTTTGAGTTCAGGCTCCTTGGGATGTTACATCAAGGTCCTTAGCTCGGAAACAATAATCCTGAGCCTTCTCAACCCATTCCAAGCATTCCCTACTTGGGACCATTGCCCCCAATGAGGAAGTGAAGGCTGGAGAAGACTTGACTTTCTCATTCAACACCTGAACTTGAATCAACACATAACTGTAGCATACGTGCACAAAAACTGATCAAAACTTCATGCATTAAAATATCTCTTGGGTACAACAATGCATCATTTATAATCACTAATAAAACTTCTTCAAATTCGAAACATTCCATGTGCGGGGAATTGGAACACCATTAAGGTCTTGCAACTTGTAAGCTCCATGCCCTGCTATACCGATTATTTTAAATGGCCCTTCCCAATTTGGCCCCAACTTCCCATCTGCTGGATCTTTTGTGTTGCCGAGCACCTTCCTTAGAATCAAATCCCCAACTTTAAATTCTTTTGGCGTAACTCTGCGATTGTGAAATAGCCAATTGGCTCTGGTAGGAGGCTAGTTTGATTAGATCCCTTTCTCGTTTCTCCTCTGCTAAGTCGAGTTGCACTATGATAGCCTTCTCATTGCCCCATTGTTCCACAAGCTGAGTTCTGATTGTTGGGATCCCAATTTCCAAGGGAATTACTGCCTCTGTGCCATAAGAAAGTGAGTAAGGGGTTTCTCCTGTAGCTCGTCTAGGCGTAGTACGGTAAGCCCAGAGGACTAGTGAGAGTTCGTCTATCCACCTTCCTTTAGCCTTTTCCAATATTTTCTTGATTCCATCCAGCACAGTCTTGTATGAGGTCTCAGCTTGGCCATTGCTCTGCGGATAACTCACCGAAGCATAAAAATTCTTGATTTTGTATGTCGAACAGAACTTCTTGAACTTGTCTTGAAACTGGGTGCCATTGTCTGATACAATGGTATACGAAATTTCAAAACGAGTAATAATGTTCTTCCATACAAACTACTCGGTATTATGTTCTGTGATCTTTGCCAACGGCTCTGCTTCAATCCACTTCATAAAATAGTCTATGCCCACTAGCAAATACTTCTTGGCTCCCCTGGATGTTGGCAAAGGACCCACGATGTCCAGTCCCCATTGAGAAAAGGGCCATGGACTTGTGAGTGGCGCCAAATCCATTGATGGTGTATGGATAATAGGGAAAAAATTTGACATTTTTCACAATTACGCACATATACCTTGGCATCCGTCTGCATGTAGGGCCACCAATATCCCTGTGAAATAGCCTTATGGGCTATTGACCTTCCTCCCGCATGACTACTGCACACCCCTTCATGGATCTCGAATAGAAATTGCTGAACGAGTGAGGGGCGTACACATCGGAGGTAAGGCCCAGTAAAGGATTTTCTATATAAAACACCCTCTGGAGATAACCAAAATCTTGCTGCTTTGATTCGAATCTTGTGTGCCTCTTTTTTATTGTCTGGTAATTGGCTAACCTTGAGGTAGGCTATAATGGTATCCATCCAAGACGGACCCATGTCTACTTCCTGTACTTCCTCTTGTTCCTGAACCCGAATACTGGGCTGATGGATAGTATCCACACAGACTGTGTGGCGTAGCTCTGAAGATACTGAAGAAGCGAGACATGTCAATGCATCTGCATGGCTGCTCTGCTTCGAAGTGATCTGGATTATTTGAACTTGTTCAAAATCTTGGAGTCTCCTCTTTAACTCTATCACATATAGTGCCATTCTGTCATCTTTTGCTGCATATTCTCTGGACAATTGGTTGACCACCAACTGACTATCACAATGTATCACCAAATTCTTTGCCCCGCACTGCCGAGCGCTGCTCAGCCCGGCAAGCATGGATTCAGACTCTGCTTCATTGTTTGAGGCTTTGAAACCCAATCGTATTGATTGCTCCAGGACAAGCTCTTCAGGAGATATCAAAACTACCCCCATACCTGATCCTTTGTTACAGGCGGATCCATCCACAAAAAGCTTCCACAACTCTTCTATGGATGGCTTATCGGCCTCTAACTCATGATGTGTCAGGCTTTCCTTCACAGGGTCTTGTTGTTCTGAGGTAGCGGTTGAAATTTGGGAGAACTCAGCAATAAAATCTGCCAAGATATGCCCTTTGATGGCTGTGCGGGGATGTACTCAATATCATATTCGCCCAATTCAACGCTCCACCCTACCACCCTTTCTGACAGGCCTGCCTTTCTCAAAATAGACCCAATTGGGTGAGTAGTAGGAACTTTAATTAGATGAGCAAGGAAGTAGTGTTGCAGCTTCCGTGATGTCATAACCAACGGTAGAATGAGTTTTTCCAATGGAAGGTACCTGGTTTCTGCATCCAATAAAGTTTCGCTGACGTAATAGACTGGGACTTGTCGCCGCTCTGCCTCCTTGATCAATACCGCACTTACAGCGTGCTCAGAAACTGCAAGATAGACGGTCAGAACTTCCCCTGGTTCTGGAGTAACTATCAATGGAGGACTTGCCAGATACTTCTTCAAATCTTGAAAGGCTTCTTCGCAATCTTCTCCCCATTCATACTTAGAACTCTTCTTTAACAGCTGGAAAAAAGGTCTGCGCTTATCCGAGCTGTGGCTAATGAACCGATTCAGTGCGGCAACCATCCCTGTCAAACGTTGAACTTCCTTTGTTGTTCTTGGGCTTTGGAGAGTCTGTAAAGCAATAATCTGATCTGGCTTAGCCTCAATACCTCTTCTTGTCACAAGATGGCCCAGACATTTGCCCGAGCTTACTCCGAAGGCACATTTCGAGGTGTTGCGCTTCAATTTGAATTGCCTCAGTATCTGGAAAGTCCTACATAGATCGAGCAGGTGGGAGTCCGTCTCCTTAGACTTGACCACCATATCGTCTATGTATACCTCCATGCTTTTGCCAATAAGATCCCGAAACATAAGCCTTGCAAGCCTTTGATAAGTTGCTCATCCGTTTCTCAACCCGAAGGGCATAACTCTATAACAGTAAAGTCCCAAAGGTATGATAAATGAGTTCTTGTCCTCGTGAGGCTCATATATTGCAATTTGATGGTAGCTTCTATAGGCATCCAAGAAACTCATGCGTTTGTATCCTGCCATGGAGTCGACCAATTGATCAATTTTGGGCATGGAGAAACTGTCCTCAGGACATGCTTTATTAAGACTAGTAAAATCGACGCACACACGCCAAGTTCCATTCTCCTTTTTGACAACAACAGTATTGGAAAGCCATTCAGGGTAATACACCTCCCGTATAGCGTTGGCTTTTAATAATTTGTCTACTTCTTCAAGTACTACTTCAGCGTGGTGTGCGGCAGATCTGCGTCTTCTCTGCGTGACTGGGCGGTGGCATGGATCAACATTGAGGTGATGACATATGACGCTTGGCTCTACCCCGGGCATTTCGGCGGGGGTCCAAGTGAATACATCAATGTTCTCTTTTAAAACTCGTTCCAACTCTAAGGCATCCATTTCAGGGAGTTCTTCCCCGAGAAGGAAATACTTATCCTCGTTGGACTCATGCGTGAGGACCTTTCTCAGGTCTTCCACCACTCATGAGTTAGGATCCACACCAACATCTTCAAGAACCGGCTGGTCGGGGACCTCAATGGTCTTCACTTGCTCTGCTATTGAGGTATGCTTGATCGATGCCAAAAAATAGTTTTTTGACGACTTCTGGTTACCCCTAATGCTTTCCACTCCCTTTGGACCTGGAAACTTGAGGATCTGGTGATATGTAGAGGGTATGGCTCCCATTCTGTGAAGCCATGTCCGGCCAATAATGGCGTTGTAAGCAGATGGGAGGTCGACCACCAAGAATTCCACTTCCTTGGTGACCCTCCCAGTCCGTACAAGAAGAACAATAGATCCAAGCGGCCAAACTAGGACTGCAGTGAACCCCACCAACGGAATCTTTGCCTCTTTTAAATCCCTATGGGTCAGCCCCATTTTCCTGAATGCTTGGAAGTAAAGGATTTCTGTAGAGCTTCCCTGGTCCACGAGTATCTGCTCTGTATCAAAATTATTTATGTTGAGGGTAATCACCAAAGCATCGCTGTGCGGGAAGGTGACCCCTTCTGAATCAGCGTCTGAAAAAGATATTTGGGATGACTCAGGATCTTCTTCTCTTTGACGTTTCTGGCCCAATTTGAGTACATGTTGCTCTGACGCTTCCCCTCATTTTTGGGCTTTGGCTTGATCTCGTCTAAGGTGGTCTTCTCTACCATGAATTATATGAATAACGTCGGCAGGAGTCAGGTCCTCATCTGAACAGTCGTCCCGCCTTCCCCCCCGCCTGGGCCTTTCTCCCCGAGCAGGAGTCCGGGCAACATACTGTTTCAAATGACCTACTTCTACCAACTCTTCCAAAAATTCTTTGAAATCAACGCACTTTTCTGTCATGTGGCCGTACTGTCTGCGGTAACTGCATCTCAGACCAGATGCCTCCATATCCTTTTGGTTTCCCCTTTGCTTTGCAGGCCATCTCCAAAATGTTTCATTCTGTAGGGGATAAACCAGTCGAAAAATTGGAAAATTGAATGTGGTCTTGATCGCCTTACACGACTCTGGTCCTGGTCTGGGCATCCTCAGGACCGGTAGCCTGGCAAAATTGGTCTACTGCGCGACGGGAGATGGTTCCCTCTGCGCGGGGGAATCCTCCTACTCTGCTGGCTTCTTCTTTCTCTTCTTCTTCTTCTTCTTTTCCTTTGAATCAACCAAATTAGCATGATGGGTCTTATTCGCAGTGCGTCCAGCTTCTCTGTACTGTTCTTCTTCTCGCTTGGCATGCTATTCCATTCTCTCCATCAATTCCAGGAAGGTTTCCACCGGATTCAAGGCCAGGGACTCCTTTAACTTCTC
>NMUG010013441.1:0-10108 GCA_002855965.1 Monotropa hypopitys
CTTAACTTCGCCGGTGATCTAAATCAAAAGATTTGATGTTTTTTGTTGTTTTTTATTTTGTTTGCAATCTCAAAGGAATGATAAGTGATCCGATCGGGGTCGACTCACAAACCATTTCCCGAATCAAATCACGAAGGTTACTAAACTTCACCGGTGATCTAAATCAAGAGATTTGATGTTTTTGTTTGTTTTCTTCTTCTTTTTTTTTTGAAATCTCAAAGGAATGATAAGTGATCTGATTGGGGTCGACTCACAAACCATTTCCCGATTCAAATCACGAAGTTTACTAAACTTCGCCGGTGATCTAAATCAAGAGATTTGATTCTTTTATTTGTTTTTCATTTTGTTTAGTTTTGATTTTAAAAGGAAAGAAGGAGACTCAGTAAAGATGATATGAATATGAATACGGAAAATGTATGAATATATATATATAAACATAATAAAATAGATAGATATGTATCGTGTTGGCATGACCAAACAGAACGATGTTACATATAATAGTATGCCGGAAGGACCGGGCTTTGAATGATTCGATTTTTATAAATTCGAGCAATAATTATTTGGCTTGTCGGTCGCAGCCATACATTAGCCGAATCATTTGAAAGAATTTATAAATATCAATATAACGAAGAATCGGTTCGCAAGGTATCAACGTATGACTTATATAGCCAGGCGGCGTATAGCCAACTCAGGTCTGATATATCTCCACTTGAAATTGAATAACCCATTTTTCAGAATATAAATGATTTTTTTTTGAATGTTATCATAATGAAAATTTGATCTTTAGATGTATCAACGTGAGATTTATACAGTCGGTCAGTCATATAACCAACTCAGGTCTGATGCATCTCCACCAGAAAATTAGAAGATCAATTCTTCAAAAGATAACTGATTTTATGAATGTTATAACGTACTAATCTTTTAAGGCATCAATGCGGGATTTGTTTAGCCGGTCGGTCATGTAACCAAATCAGGTTTGATATATCTCCACTTAAATTTTCAGAAGATCGATTCCTTCAAAGATAAAAAGAGAAGAACATTGATATATTGAAGAATCAATCTTTAAGGTATCAACGTGTGACTTGTACAGTCGGTCTGTATATAACCAACTCAGGTCTGATGTGCCGCCACTTGAAATTTAGATGATTGATTCTTTAATATATGAACATTGAGATCGATTCTTGAAGATTCATGGATTCTATCAAGTGACCACTTTAGTTATGGTCAATCATAATGCAAATACAGAATGCATTTCCTAGAATCGATCTTTGATGGCGGCAAGAATTAAATTATCGACACGACCGATGATTTATTTCCTTCACCAAGATCAGAATATAAGATGGGATTATATCGTTGCGATAAGAAAAGAAATATGTATTCATATACCTTGACGGAATTACAATTGGTGGAGGATAAGTTCGCCGATTTCGTTTCGTACGATTATAATAACGTATAGTATTCGGGCGCCGCCCCTACTAATACGAGATTATAATCCCGAAACGGTAACCGAGATTTTCCTAAAATGAAATGAGAACTTTTATACAATGATTTAAAATACAAAATTTAAATGAGGGATGAATGGTTTGACGAAATTTCAGAAGCGGATCGGCTAGTCTTTAGGGTTTTTCGGCTTATCGGAAAGGGTTTATTTGGATGTTTGGACTTTGGTTTTGAGGATTTGGATTTTTGGTTGCTGGATTTGCATGTGAGGATTGAGTTTGAGGATTTTTTGGTGGAAGAATATGGTTAGGGTAGTATTTAGGAGAGTTTAGACATGATTTAGACTAGGTAAGATGGATTTTAGAAGGTAGGGAAGTATTCTCTTCGGGACAGAATGTGGAGAGAATTCTTGGACAGGGTTTTTGCACTTCTGGATCCTCTTCGATGGCCAAAGGAGGCCATCTATATAAAGAAGGCTATCGCATCTATAGATGCAACAGTGACGTCAGCATGGCACCAGCTCCTTTGGCTGGGAGCTGGAGTGGTTTGGCACACTCTTGGCTAGACTTGGATGGCCTGATTCAGATCCTGCACAGCCTTTCCCTATTTCAGGGGGGATTTTCTTTTAGAATTTCCTTTATTTTCCAAAAATACATATTCCAAAAATGTATATTTTGTATTGCTCTCTACCAGAACTCTCCGTGCTGCCTGCTTTGTAACGTCGCGGGTCCCGTTGCTAAGAAAATTGATCACGCCACAAGTTTCATTGGCTCGAATCATGAATTTTAAAATTGTTGCCGCTGAAATCGGATAACGTTTCCGGTACCGCATGCTTCCCAGCCCGTTTGCTTTACACAAGATCTTGCGATCGGCGCTCATTTTGCTGACGCAAGATAATTCTGCGAAACTGATCTGCAGTAAATCTCTGTCTTTACATCAAGACTCCATGAAAAATTGGTTTGCACGTTTTCGATACCAGCTCTCCATTCTTTGATGCTCTGAACGAAATGACGTTCGAATCCGACTAAATCCCATATTTTCACCCGATGGCGTTGGTGATCATGCAGACTTCTCGATAATGAATTTACGGTCGAATTTCCATTGAGAGATTGAATTTCGTACATTCATGTGAGTTTCGGTTGATACCGACGTGGAGTGCATGTCGTGTGTCGGCTTCTTCGGTGTCTGTTTACTATTTATCGCAAACCGCACATCGTTTTCAAAATCTGACTTCAGAGAAATATTCTCTAACATTTTACCGATGTTTGTTCATCGATAATTTGTCCGTGTTTGTTGTCGGTCTTGCTTGTGAGAAAGTTCAGACATGTCGGGAATGAATTTTGATCCGTTCTGAGTCCGATTCGACCGGTTCTGAAGTTGACTGATTTATTCTGGCCTTGACTTGATTGGCTTCAAGTGGTGAGCCAAAATGGGGTATCAACAGCTGCCCCTCTTTGTATGTTTTTGCATAACAATAAGATACAAAGATAAAAGATGCGTCATTTTGACTCACGACACATGCTTTTCAGATTTTTTCCGACTCCTTTGCACAATTTTACATTCTGTGGTCGGATCAGAAAAATTTTCTGGTTTCATTTTGGTGCAAATTTGGCATCGCGTATCAGAGATCGGAATGATAGAACGCGACTTTTGTTTTTATCTCTTTTTCTGCAGATTCCCTCGAACAAAGCCAAAACCGCTTCCTTCTTTTCCTGTGGGCGCCCCTGGTTTTGGAATTGTCTTTTTCTGGGTGCTGACGTCAGTGTCGCACCTATAGGTGCAACATTGAGCTATTTAATGGGAGCGGGCAAGCCTCCTTCCTCACTCCATTCTGATTCAGAAAAACTTCTTTGGACTCCTGCTGAAAAATTCAGTCGACGCAGCTTCAACCTCCGGTGGTCCGTCCGTCCTTCGATCGATTTTCCGGCGCGTATTTCTCTGGCGATTTCTTCAAGTAAGCTTGCGATATTCCTCTTACATGTATTTTATTCCATTATACTTCCTGCACAAAATAAGACTTCGATTATACGAGTTTACATGCACTTGAATAACATTCATATTTCTAGCCGTTATGCCGTTCGTTTGCGTTCAAAATTTTCGTTATTTTTTTAGGCGACTAGAAATAAGAACTAGTATGTGTGTTTGCCGAATGAATTTTCATGGAATACTCTTGTGCAAAAATTATTTTGATGATATGGATTCGAAAATATTCAAGAATTTTCTCATTTTGACGAAAATTTGGATTTATTTCACCTCATTTTCAGATTTGATGCAAATTTGAAGACTTTGTTCCCTTTTTTTTCAAAATTCATAAAACTAGACGGGGTCGTTCATCCCCGGGGCCTTTTAAGAATTTGACAAGATTAAATTTTGAATCGGAAATTTTTGTTCTTGGCATTCTGATGAAATTCGACTTGAAATCTTGAATTTTGGACTTGAGTCAAACTTCCTTTGCTAAAAAAAAACTCAATAGGATATTCCTTTGATGATAATTTAATTTTGAGTCAAACATTACCGGATTTAAGAACCGACAAGATTTCATATTTAAATTGGACATCCCTGGATTTAGGGAACTGACAAAAATTTAATCAGACGTTCCCCGACGAGATTTTAACTTTGAAATCAGACGTTCACTGATTTGGGGACCGATGGAAATTTTTGAAATCAAACGTTCCCCTATTTAGGAACTGACGAAAATTGAATTTTGAAGTCAGACGTTCCCTTATTTAGGAACCGACGAAAGTTGGAATTTGAGTCAGACGTTCCCTTATTTAGTAACCGACGAAAGTTGAATTTTGAGTCAGGCGTTCCTTTATTTAGGAATCGACGAAAATTGAATTTTGAGTCAGACGTTCCTTTGTTTTGGAACCGACGAAACTGAAATTTGAGTCAGACGTTCCTTTTTTAGAACCGACGAAAACTGAAATTTTGAGTCAGACGTTCCTTTGTTTTGGAACTGATGAAACTGAAATTTGAGTCAGACGTTCCCTTTTTAGGAACCGACGAAAACTAAAATTTTGAAATCAGACGTTCTCCGATTTAGGAACCTGAGGAAAATTAAAATTTTGAAATCAGACATTCCCCTATTTAGGAACCTGACGAAAATTAATTTTGAAATCAGACGTTCCCCTATTTAGGAAACTGGTAAAAACTGAATTTTGTGTCAGATGTTCCCTTATTTAGGAACCTGATCAAAATTGAAATTTTGGAATCAGACGTTCCCTTATTTAGGAACCGACAAAAATTTAAAATTTAAAATCAGATGTTCCCCTAATTAGGAACCTGATGAAAATTAAAATTTTGGAATCAGACGTTCCCTTGTTTAGGAATCGACAAAAATTTAAAATTTAAAATCAGACATTCCCCTATTTAAGAACCTGATGAAAATTGAAATTTTAACATCAGACATTCCCCTATTTAAAAACCTGATGAAAATTGATTTTGAAATCAGACGTTCCCCTATTGAGGAACCTGGTGGAATTTAATTTTGAAATCAGGCATTACCCTATTTAGAAACCTGATGAAAATTGATTTTGAAATCAGAGATTCTCCTATTTATGAACCCGATGAAAACTGAATTTCGTGTCAGACGTTCCCTCATTTAGAAACCTAATGAAAATTGAAATTTTGGAATCAGACGTTCCCTTGTTTAGGAACCGACAAAAATTGAAAATTTAAAATCAGACGTTCCCCTATTTAGAAACCTGATGGAATTTAATTTTGAAATCAGACGTTCTCCTATTTAGGAACCTGATGGAATTTCATTTTGAAATCAAACGTTCCCCTATTTAGGAATCTGATGGAATTTAATTTTGAAATCAGACGTTCCCCTATTTAGGAACCTGATAAAGATTGAGATTTTGAAGTTAATCATTTTTTAAATGAAACCGTTTTTTATTATAAAAGCAAAATACTCCATTTACGAAGATTTTTTTGTTGTCAGGATGGCCCCTCCTCGACGTCCACAGAAGGAACCTGCTTCAGAGGCTGGTCCTTCTAAATAGCGACCAGAGGATGATCCCCCTTTTGAGGTTGATGAGGCTGATTCAGGTGATGATGATGACTTGGAACAGATGATGCCACGTCGTGGCTACTTTGAGAGATTTTCTTCTTCAGGTGCTGGTACTTCGTTGAGAGGTTCTACGGTCCTCCCAGAGCTCAAAGCAGCTAGTGTCGGCATTCCTGATACTTCTTTATTGAACCGTCTTGGTTCTCATCCGTCCATTTTTCTGCGTACCCAGACAGTTCCTCCCACTCGGATTTTTAGGGGTGCGTGGTTCCAGGCTATTGAGATTTGTCGTGGGGCTCACCGTGTTTACCGTGACTTCTTGGTTTAGCAGGGCTTTGGTGATTTCTTTTCTATCACACTTTTCCATACTCGACATACTTTGGTCTCAGCACTGGCGGAGCATTGGTTTAGCGAGACCAACACCTTGCATCTTGGGGATTGTGAGTTAGGGGTTACCCCATTCGAGTGGGCTGTGATCACCGGTATTCGTTTTGGTGGACGTCCCGTTCAGAGGATAGAGGGCAGTGTTGCTGATGCGGAGCGTGTGCTGGGCATTCATCATTTTGAGTTGGTTGGGCGGCGCATTCCAGGTTCTATTTTGAGAGGGGGATCGTCCTTTTATACTTTCCCTATTGATGGTGATGAGCTTTTCCGGCATCGCCGACGTCTCCTTCTCCTTCTTTTGGTGTCATGCTTTTTGAGCAATAATGGCACCAAGTTTATGGTGGACTATGTCGGCTTGGTGGATTTTGGTGATGATTCTTTCTTTGATTGGGGAGCATTTACTTTCGCCACTTTTCTTCAGGCGATGAGGAGGAGGGTTAACTGCCCTAATCCTACTCAGCTGGGATTTTGGCATTTCTTGCTTTGGTGGTCATTCGAGCATATGGGTGTTGCTCGTCCGTCTGATCCTTTGGGTGAGCTAGTTCCCCGTGCTCTTCGATGGCCTCGACCTTCCTCCCGTTCTATGGACTTGTTGGATTTTGTTACTCTGCGGACTCAGTTGGAGTTGGTCACTCTTGATCAGATAGTGTGGCAGCCCTTTCAGTATTTGGCTCTCAGTGGAGTATACGACTATGAGGTATATCTTTCCCACCGGTGATGCACCTTCTATTCTTTCACGTCTTGGGAGTTGTACATGGGAGATCACTGCTGGCGTCAAGTGACTGGCGAGGTCAGGATCCCTCGATGACCTTTTTCTCATACTTTCGGCAATCGGCGCATGCCTGGTCCTGAAATTACCGAGGTTAGCGACTTCATGATAGAGGGAGATTACGCTTCTTGGTTCAGGAGTGTCTCCATCGGCCATTTTACCACCACCGTACCAGTCCGCGGAGGACAATCGATCGGCGCCGAGTAGGAGCAGTTCTATCAGCAACACCATTTACAGAGGGAGAGTGACCAGTTCCGCCATTTTCAGCAGTTCCAGCTTCTGATGAGACAGAGTAGCATTGGCATGGATGTTCCAGATGTTCCACCTTTTCCACCTCCACCACCACAGGGTCAGGTATATTTAATTTATAGCTATTTTTGTCTTTTCTGATGTCCTTTCTGTTTCTGTTTTTCTAATGGATTTCCTTTTCTTTGCAGGACGTCCCGGATCCTCCCCGCGGTTCTGTTGACAGGAGGCCCCGACGCAGAGGCAAGGCTGATAGGGGTCGCGGTCGAGATATCAGATACCTGATGCAGTTTACATATGCCTATTTTCTTTTCCCCTTCCCCCCTTTTTTTGTTTTCTATGTGATTGGTTAATGTATCCTACATCATTTTGTATTCCTGCTTGTTTTCTTTTTTTTATGCTTTTTCTTTCCCTCCCCTCTTTTTTTTTAAAAATAAACTATGGTTGTCTTTTCTCTTCTAACTCTTTTCTTTTGTACTGATGCATGTATATGTATATAAAAAGGATATTAATCTGCTGTTATCATCTTTTTGCTTCCTTCCTTGTAAGATGACTTTTTCTCTTGCTTTTCTGTCACTTATGCTCGCCTGGTGGGCTTCATTTACGCCAGTTGAAATTTTGAAGAACAACCATAGGAAGATATTACTTGAGATTTTAGGAATGTAACCATAGGAAGATGTTACTTGATATTTTTGGAAAATAACTGTAGGAAGATGTTACATGATATTTTGAAGAATAACCGTAGGAAGATGTTTACTCGAAATTTTGATAAGTAACTGTAGGAAGATGTTACTCGAAATTTTGGGAAGTAACCATAGGAAGATGTTATTTGAAATTTTGAAGAGTAACCGTAGGAAGATGTTTACTCGAAATTTTGGAAAGTAACCGTAGAAAGATGTTACTTGAAACTTTGGAAAGTAACCGTAGGAAGATGTTACTTGAGATTTTTGAAAAATAACCGTAGGAAGATGTTACTTGAGTTTTTACAAAGTAACCATAGGAAGATGTTACTTGAAACATTGGAAAGTAACCGTAGGAAGATGTTACTTGAAATTTTGGAAAGTAACCGTAGGAAGATGTTACTTGAGTTTTGGAAAGTAACTGTAGGAAGATGTTACTTGGAGATTTGACTTTATCATTGGTTCGTATGATTGTGAATTAGAAGCGCCGAACATGAAACCTCCTTCGTCTTTGTCTTTTATCAGAGATTCCACCTGCTTTGTCTTTTATTGCTTTTACTTTAGGCATTCCGGAATTTATGGTGATTGGGAAATCATTGCCAATGCCATTGTTATATTTGTTCACAACCTTTGAGATTTGTATAAAGAGGCATGAGAATCACTTTCTTTCTTCACATCTTTCCTTAGAAAGTCTTCAACATATCCTTTTAAGATGGGTTTCTCCACATCTTTTCTTTTGCGTTTGATAAATTGGTGGGCCTCTTTCACTGCTAGCGAGCAATTCCATTTTGAGCAACTTTTTGGTGGGTTGACTGGTCTTTTGATTGTGAATGTACCGCCTGACTTCTTGCCTTCGGTAGCTAAATTTTGGATTCCATCTCTATCTCTCTTCCGATTTGGATTGCATGAACTGACTCCTACTCTCGAGCAGTATCACTTTGCTTTGAAAATGCGGCCATCTCTAGAAACCATTATCCGTGTAACTTCTATAAAAGATGCTCGGAACTCCTTTTCTTATTTGACTAGCCTGAAGAAGGGTTCTTTGATTGTTTAAGAAACAAGAGGAATTCCTGCCGTTCGGCCAGACTTTGTTTGGGGCTTCTTTGGGGATTTATCATACTATGATCCAAATCCTCCCAGTTTTACACGCTCGACTAACGGTGAGGCAAGTTCCCGTAGACGTATTTACGCATTTGCCTTCGTTTGTTTAGCCGGTTTGTTCTTTCGTCGTAATGACGGCTTGCTAGATTTGAGAGTCGCTTTTTATGTTGATGCCATAATCGACAGCTATTCAATAATCCCTGCAATCTTGGCTGAGACTTTTCAGGGTTTCACTCTATATCACTTTATTCATGATTCTCAGTCCTGTGCTGGGATTGAGCTTTTTTTGTTTAGATGATGGCTCATTTTTTCCATGGCCAATCCTCCCATCCTCGATGGTCCTCGGAAATTCCCTTATATTCCCTCATTGAACATCAGCAGAGGTTACAACCGATTCTCCTAGGGTTCAACACATGGGCGCAAATGTTTGATGGCATTACTCTGGATACTATGGTATGGAACCTTGATATTTTCAATGCTGAGGACTTTCCCGTGACCGTCTATGGTTTAGGGCTTACATGGGGTAGTTCCCTACTTCAGAAGCCGAGTGGTGAGATAGTTTGGGCTTTGTCAAGACATACCCCCTTCTGCATCCTTATCTCCCAACAGCAAGTATTATTTCAAATTTTCACCCAGTGTAATACATCCTTTGGTTACGGAGACTTCAGCACTATGAAGGAGACGGGTGAGACTTACTCCCGTGCATACATTTTAGGATCCTGGGGTGTCAGATTCATATTTCGATTGGCTTCGAGCTGAGATTGCCCAAGAGGTAGGGACTTTTTCTGTTTACCCCACGTGTCTGGAACCTATTCCAATATCCGAGTGGTTACCTCACCTAGCAACACAGATCTCCGGTTATACCCTTCAGATTGCTATTTTTTTTCATACCAAACTCAATTGTCTCAGGAGAGAGACGAGGCTCTTCAACAAGTTTCTTCACTTTGCAGGGATCTAGATCAGATGGGTCAACGGCTTGTAGATTTTGAGACTATCATAGATATCTTACAGCGGGATCTTCAGGATGTCAGGGCTTCTGCTGGCTCCACTAGTACTCTCAGTGAGCTGGAAGGCACTTTGAGGCAAGCTACTCATCAACACGATCTTCAGTTGGAAGAGACGGCTAGACTACATTGTGAGCTAACTAATTCTTTGCAGTATCAAGTGGACGATTTGGGACGTCAGAGAGATTTATTGCAACAAGAGGTCAGTGCTCTAAACTCCTCTCATGCCACAGAAGTTGAAAATCTACGGGCACTTCTGCATGACGCTCAGCAGAAATTATCTATTGAAAGAGGTATTCATCATCGGGATGTTGAGGGTTTGCGGTCTAGTTTTTTCTTTCTCAACCATCTCTTCCCAGGCGGATATCCAGATACCGTTCGCATTCAGGCTCTTCTTGGGATGTTTCGAGGCTTGATTGATGCTGACCTGTCTGATATTTTGAGCATGGATGTGGTATTGGCTCGCTATCGTTAT
>NMUG010013442.1:0-10108 GCA_002855965.1 Monotropa hypopitys
CGGATATATATTCCAGCTCGGTTATATATGATATCTTACAGATTGTTGCCGTCTAGCTCAGAAATATATTCCAGCTCGGTAATATATATCTTATACCCCTGTCTATACATACATATTACAGCATAATTATTTCTATCTCTCTTCAGCGATTAACTTTCGCTTTCCCTAAAACACTTTCAAACAAAATTAAAATCCGACATCCGTTGTCTGAAGCGAAAGCTTGCCGTAGCTGTCAAAAATGGATCGAAGGAATGTATCGTGACTCGGATAATTTCCGAAGCACTTGATATCTCGGGAGAATTTTTCCCACACTTAAAAAAACAAGTAAAACAAAAATTCCCTTCCCCCGATTTTCAAAACCCAGTCGAAGCTCTGTCCGATTGGTAAAAACGATCATTCTTCCAAAGCCCGGTTAAAACATATTCCGGCAAATTTTCATAGAAAACATTTTTCCGGTCGAAGTTCTGTTCGACTTGTATCTATACATATACATTCATGCATCATTAAAGCATAAATTAATGTTGTGGTGTGAGGTGATGGTGTTACGGTGATAATGGTATTAATGCATTAAACATGCATAGAAAAGATTTTCAGGTTAGCTACGAGCTTG
This sequence comes from Monotropa hypopitys, assembly GCA_002855965.1. Classification (NCBI taxonomy): domain Eukaryota; kingdom Viridiplantae; phylum Streptophyta; class Magnoliopsida; order Ericales; family Ericaceae; genus Monotropa; species Monotropa hypopitys. The sequence goes on from NMUG010013442.1 coordinate 611, forward strand.
TGAAATTACGGTACCGAGGCGACTACGAAGCCAATAGTAAGCTGCGAGCTTGAAGTAACACATTTGGGCATAAATTTGCCGTGTTACAAAAAGTTGTTTTTTTAAATGCATATACATGCATATCAACGGTGGTGCAAATTAATTATATAATTAAAAAGGGTGGTGCATTCGACAGAAAGTAACATAATTACTTAGTACATTTTCTTGTTGCTAGCAGTTGGTGTTAATGTTAATATACATTTTCTTTATGCTTCGCTTTATTTTTAAAGCTTTAAATTATTGTAGAACTAGTATCTTATTTACTCCTGGGATCCAATTTTTGGATTCCAGTCTTTTGGCAGGAGCTAGTTGTCCACTACTGGCCTGAGGATCGTTACAGTTGTCCATCTAGAGATAGAGGTAGTTGGTTTGTTTTATAAATAATGGAAGAAACTTGTAATATAGTTTGGCAAAAATAGAAATAAGAAAATGTAATGTAATAATTACTGTTTCTTTTCCTTATGAGTAAATCCTGGTGTGTTTAAATAATAATAGCAGTTGTTAATTTTCTTAAGCATTATTAAGGATTGAAATTAAATTTTTAGTCATTGCCACCTCGGACATTATCTCAATTAGATATATATATCCGGGAAGGGGCGTGACACCAGGTATTCCATTACATTCAGCACCCTCACGACGATGCTCTAGTCGTCACCCTACAAGTTACCAACTGTCAAGTCCAAAGGGTCCTCATCAACCTCGACAGCTCGGCGGACATCATGTATTATTCCCTGTTCAAGAAAATGGGGTACAAGGTTGAAGACTTATTACCTACCGATGTGCCACTGGTAGAGTTCAATGCGGCTTCTGTCTGGCCACTTGGAAAGATCCTCATCCCAGTGACCATTGGCTCGGTCACCACCGAGGTAGAATTTGTGGTTGTCGATGTCCCATCACCTTACAACGCTATCCTGGGCCGAACCTAGGTCTATAGCATCAAGGGAGTGGCTTCCACATACTACCAGGTCATCAAATTCATAGGTAGCAGAGGAGTGGAGGAGCTCAGGGGAGACCAGATGTCTGCGAAGTAGTGCTATATCGCTATTGTTAAAGGAAAGGTCATCCCTGAGCAGGTCTACTGGGTGGAGGTTCCGGACCATCTAGTACTGGAGGATGTCGGTACGAGCGCCTTTGCGAAATCAGTCGAGGATCTTGTTACCATCCCTCTATGTGCCGACAATCCAGAGCGCTTCTTTCTTATCGTCTCCCAGCTGGCCGATGCCTAGAGGGAGGATCTGATCAACCTCCTGAAGAATAAAATTGAAGTGTTCGCTTGGACGCCCTATGAAATACCGGGCGTAGATTCTAATTTCATCATCCATCACCTCAATGTATGGCCGGAGTGCCGTCCCATCGTCCAGAAGGCTAGACGGTAGGCGACAGCCCATGCCGATGCAGTTATAGAAGTGGTGGATCGGCTTGCCGAAGCCCAGGTGATCAAAGAAGTTCACTACCCCACCTGACTGGCCAACATGGTGGTGGTAAAAAAGAAGACTGGTAAGTGGAGGGTCTGTGTAGACTACACTAACCTCAAAAGCTTGCCCCAAAGATAGCTTTCCCGTTCCCAGGATAGATCAATTGGTCGACTCAATGGCCGCACATCCCCGCCTGAGCTTCATGGATGCCTACCGTGGGTATCACCAGATCGCGATATTCGGTCCGGACCAGATGAAGACATCATTCATCACCCCCAGTGGTCTCTTCTGCTACAGGGTCATGCCCTTCGGTCTCAAAAATGACGGAGTAAATTTCCAAAGGATGATTACTAAAATATTCAACTCTCAACTCGGCGACATCATGGAAGCCTACATCGATGATATGGTGGTCAAAAGGAGGGCCGAAGAGCATCACCTGACAGATCTTCAAACCGTCTTTAACATTCTCAAGAAGCACAAGCTTCGGCTCAATGCTTCGAAATGTGCCTTCGGTGTCAGCTCAGGAAAATTTCTGGGCTACTTGCTCATACGTCGAGGCATTCAGGCCGACCCTTCATAGACCTCAGCCATCCAGAAGATAGAAGACCCAAGGACTCTGAAGGAATTGCAAAATCTTACAGGAATGGTGGCATCCCTGAATCGGTTCATCAGTCGGTCCTCAGCCAAGTGCCAACCATTCTACGAAGTCCTCAAGAAGAATAGCCGACGACATTTCGAGTGGACCGATCAATACAAAGAAGCCCTCGGCTACCTTAGAACCTATCTCTCTTCGGTTCCTCTTCTTACCAAACCAATGCAAGGGGAAGAGTTGTTTCTTTACCTGGCCGTAACTCCACATACTGTCAGCTCAGCCTTGGTTCGGCAAGAAGGGGTTGAGCAGCTTCCAGTCTACATCTCAAACAAATCTCTCATTAGCGCAGAAACTAGGTATCTCCCTCTTGAAAAACATGCATATGCTCTGGTTATTGCTTCCAGGAAACTTGCACCGTACTTCCAGGCACATACAATTGTTGTACTGGCCGAATTCCCTCTTCGGTCGTTACTCAAACGAGTCGATCTATCTGGCCAAATAACCAAGTGGGTCGTTGAGCTCACTAATTTTTACATCAAGTTCCAGCCAAGGACAGCTATCAAAGGCCAAATTTTGGCTGACTTTATTGACGAATTCTCTCCTCGGCCCAAGAAGACTCTAGTTGAAATAGCTCACGCCGATCAAGTTCAGCCACAAGCATTTCAGGATTCTTGGAGATTGTTCGTCTACGGTGCCTCGAATTTCCGAGGGAATGGAGCCGGAGTCGTCCTTATTTCTCCTGAGGGCATCGCTCATGAACATTCCCTCCAGCTCAACTTTAGCGCTTCCAACAATGAAGCTGAGTACAAAGTCCTGTTAGCCAGGCTGAGGGCCGCTAAAGAACTGCAAATTCAGAGCCTCAAAGTCTACAATGAATCTCAGCTCGTAGTCAACCAAATCAACAGTGACTACGAGTGCCGAGACGAGCGGATGGGAAGCTATGCAGATAAGAAGAAAGAGAAGCTGGGGATGTTCATGCAATTCCAAATTTAGCAGGTCGGCAGGGAACAAAATGCCTATGCCGACGCTCTAGCGGGAATAGCCTCGGCAACAGAAGTCAGGGAGTAGAGGACAATCAGCATCCAGAGCCTGGATCATCCTAGCATATAAGCACCGAAGCAAGCGACGGTCAACTTCATCAGCTAGGGTCCAAGTTGGATGGACCGCACTATCTCCTTTCTCAAAGACGGTTCTCTGCCAGAAGAAAAGAGAGAAGCTCACCGGATCATCCATAAGTCGGCTCAGTTCTGGCTCTGCCCTAAATCAAATCTATACAAATGGTCATTCTCAGGGCCATACCTCATTTGTGTACATCTAACGCTGGTTGAAGGAGTGTTGCAAGAGCTCCACGCTGGCAGCTGCGGAGTCAACACAGGGGGAGGTCAATCGCTCATAGGGCCATCTCTCAGGGTTATTGGTGACCGAAGATGATGGAAGATGGAGATGAGATAGTGAAGAAATGTGATACCTGTCAGAGGTTCTCCCCAATTATCAGACAGCCTGCCGAAGAACAAATCCCATTGACCAGTCCATGGCCTTTTGCTCAGTGGTGGTTGGACATCGTCGGTAAGCTCCCTACGGCACCAGGCGGATTCAAGTTCCTGATCACTGCTACGGATTAATTCTTTAAGTGGGTAGAGGTCGAACCTCTAGTCAGCATAGAGGATAAAGACGTCAAGAGATTTGCGTGGAGGAACATTGTTTCTCGCTTCGACGTCCCATACGCCTTCATCTCAGATAATGACACTTAATTTGTGGGGGATCTCTTCACCAGTTTCTGTGCCGAACACATAATCAAATTCTATAATTTAACACTCCACTACCCCCAGGGCAATGGCCAGACCGAAGCATCAAACAAGACGATCAGTAGCAGCATCAAAAGAAGACTCCAAGCAGCAAAGGGCAGATGGTCCAAAGAGCTTCCCAGCGTCCTGTGGGCATACCAAACTACTCCTTGGCGCTCCACAGGGCAGACCCCATTCTCACTAGCCTTCGGCATAGAGGCAGTCATCCCACTAGAAGCCGTACTGTCAACCATCAGAACCAAAGCATTCGACAAAACCACCAATAATGTAGCAATATAAAAGGATCTAAACTTGGCCGAAGAGAGACGAGACTCGGCCAGGATCAGGCTAGCATCCTACCAACAAGGAGTGGCAAGGAATTTTGCACGAATGGTCCGACCTATGACCTTCAAGATGGATGACCTTGTTCTGAGAAAGGTTGTGGGCAATAAGAAGAAAAGTTTTAACGGCAAGCTCGGCCCCAATTGGGAAGGGCCGTACAGAGTGGTCGGTCAGGCAGGGATCGGGGCTTACCGACTTGAAGAATTAGACGGTACACCAATACCAAGGTCATAGAATGCTACTAACCTTAGTTATTATTACCACTAGTATGATTATGTAATCTTTCCTAAGACCCCCACCAATTAGTAGAATGATCCTTCTCAAGAATTCCCCTTGTGTCAAATTTTTTCTATTTTTTTTATCGGTGGCATTGTCAAAGCAGCTTACAGTTGCCGTTCATCTATAAAACGCATATGCAGCTCTTCGGTGGCATTGACGAAGCAACTTACAGTTGTCGTTCATCTATAAAACGCACATGTAGCTCTTCGGTGGCATTGCCGAAGCAGCTTACATTTGTCGTTCATCTATAAAACACGCATGCATCTCATCGGTGGCATTGCCTAAGCAGCTTACAGTTGTCGTTCATCTATAAAATGCGCATGCAGCTCTTCGGTGATATTTCCGAAGTAGCTTACAGTTGTCGTTCATCTATAAAACGTGCATGCAGCTCATCGGTAATATTGCCAAAGTAACATTATAGTTTTCGTTTATCTAAAAAATGTACAAGTACCACTTCGGCACATGCCGGAGCAACTTGCAGCCATAAACAGTAAACTTATTTTTCCAAGCCAAGGACAAAGCTCTTGACTCAACAAGTCCTTTTCCTCGACTGGGGAAGAAGGATAGACATCGAGCATGAAAAGAAGAAGTCATACAGACAAGGAAAGACAAAAAACTTAGCAGAAATTCAAAAAGTTTTCATAGAAAGATGAGGACTGACCAAAAATTGGCTCGGCCCGAATTCAGCAACAAACAAAAACATAAAAGCAAGGGGCACAGAAAACCATATCAAGCACCGGGGACATCAGGCGACGAAGTAGCCGCCTCACCGGGTGACAATGAAGCAGTCGGCACCAACCAAGCCCCGCCCTTAGCCGACGACATGGGAGGAATCAACCCAATCGTCTTGGCATGGTGTTCGACACCCATAGAAACCATGGCACAAACCCAGCCTTTCTGAAAGATCCTGTCCTTCAAACGGCTCACCTGGACACGATATGCAACTTTGGCATCGTCAAATCCCTTATTGTAATGGATCTCCTCCTCGGTGGCCATCTTCTTCTTGGTCTCCTCGAACTTGGCCCGTGTCGCCTCAGCCGCGGCCTTCGTCGATGCCGTCTCGGCCTTCAACATGGAGATCTCGGCATCTCCAACGGCAATGCGAGCATCCTTGACTGCCAGCTCGGCATCTTTCATTTCAATGCTGGCCTCGAAGGCCTTAGCTCTGTTGACCAGCTTGGTCGAGAAGCTCTTAGCCTCCTCAAGTTTATTCAGGCCCGCCTCGACCTCCTTCTTTGCCAGGCAGGAGGAAGCCTGGAGATCACAAATGCATTGATCCACGCCGACCCCGATAGCCATCATGTACAAATAAATACAAGGGTCATCACATCAATCTCGAAGTCTAAGATGGAATATAGGAGCAAGAAATGAACAGTCTTACCATGCTGGCGTGGTACATCATCTGCCGGAAGCAGGATCGAGCACCTTTGGGCAGTAGCTCCATCTCTCTCGGCAGCTTTAAGGCTTGCGGCAGTGCCATTGCCACAGTTGGGCTCTCCGAGATCAGATCGGTCTAAATGGGCTCGTAGCCCTCAAAGCAAAGCTTGGGCGCCCATGTCGGCACAAATTTCTGGGAAGACCCTACCGTCTCGGCAGTAGCAGGGTCTGGTACGACCGTCTTCTCCGCAGCAACAGCAAAGTGCTCGGCGGGGGTCGCATCCTCGAACCTCCTTGCCTTCTTCTAAACACGAGCCTGTCTCAGCTCGTCGGTAGTGGGGGCAGTCCTGGGTCGAGCCATCGGCACCTCTTTAAGTATGGCCATGATGGGCTCGGCATCTTCGACGACAGGTGCGGGACCCAAGGCCTCGACTTCCAAATCAACTGCCTTCCGTCGGCCCATGTATTCTTATGGTTGGGTGGCTAAAGGCTCGGCTGGATGAGCGGAGGATGCTTTGGCTAGAGCTGGCCGAGAACTAAGGGTGTGGGTGTACGACGGACTATACTCGAGCAAGGTCGGCGCCGAATGTTGATCACTGGGAAGCTCTGAGACCCTCTTAACTTTGTCCTGCCAGAATCTTCAAGTTTCCGACTAGCCCAACGTCTTCAAAAAGAGGACACAAGATTAGAAGATTTCAACAGTTGGGGTAAATGCAATCAAAGGAGCAATGCTTACTGGGGATGCCCTGCCGAAATGAAATAGTAAACCCCCTGACCGGGGTGAAGAAATTGCCGGGCACTATCATGATTTCCTCGGCATACTTATCCGAGTCCGGCAAATCAGTGATAAGGCCGGTCTGGAATGGACTTCGGCCGGGGTAGTACTTCTTCGACTTCTTGTTGAAGCCAAGCATGTAACTGCCAAAGATATCCCTTAAAGAGAGTTGGTCCCCCTCACCAAGGGTCTCATTCAGCCTCACTACCCTCATCAGGACCCTAAAGGTTTTGACCGTCACTTGGTACGGTGTGAGGCGAAACTCGCCGAAAAAAGTGAGTAATCGTAGGATGGAAGGGGAACCGAACACCCCCTTCCACCACGGCACATATGGGCACATGAACGTACTCCCTCCCCAGCTTCGTATCGCCAATAGAAGTGAGCATGATGTTCACGTCGGCCGGAACCGCATACTCCTCTCTAAAATCTCGGACATCGGTTGGAGTATCGAGCAGCTGCTGGAACTTGTCAGATCGTCTCTTCGGCACCATTGTTGGATCTGAAAAGAACACAAACGGTACAACACAGTTAGTTGGTCCGGCATTTACATATGCGGTTGTGCAAAGGAAGGCTTTTAGCTTGGCCTTGAACCATTATCCAAGAACAGTTCGGCGCGACCAAGAACAGTTTGAAGATATTCATCCTCGTTCACGGAGGCCAGAAGTCTCCACCAACCACAAATGCCTAGGGAGATGAATCCCTTGGACAAAATGTCGCTACATCAACGTGAAATTGAAGAAAAAGGTAAATAATATCAGAGGAAATCATAGATCAGTACCTGAATCGAAGAAATTGCTCGAAAAAGCTCTAGAAGAGTTACCGGAATCTTCTAGCATGGTGGTCAGAAATCGCCTCTGCGGCGGCCAAAAATCGTATGAGGATCGAGGACTGGAGCAAACGGGAAGGCAACTAGAGCCCTAAGAGAGTATTTATGGTGGTGACCTGGGCGGGAAACCGGGTGACTAGCCGACCGGTCCAGTCGATAAAAATGCATTAGCCATCATTACCCCTTGCATCGAAATTTGACCTGACACTGCCAACTGACCACGCGTGTGCATATCGTCCCATCCGTCGCAGGGCCGATCAATGGCAGCACGCCACGTGGCCAGCTCATCCGTTATTTCAGGCGCGTGTTGGCCACCGGGGCTACCAGCTATTGACGGGACATTTTGGCAGACGCGCCATCAACGCAGAAGGTGACACGTCATCAAATGTATATTGACGGTTGAATAAAGTTGTCAGATGTCCAAACTCCAAGATATTGCAGTGGTCTGACGCCTTTTCTCTTCAGTACCAGCATGTCTCTTCGGCACGAAGTCAACCCCGCTTCGGCCAAAATGCCTTGGCCAAAGATATTGAGGAGCTATTGTTGGGGGTCGAACCAAAGAGAGGCCGGAGCCATGACCTCCTCCGCGAGGATCAGAACAAAGGCCGAAGATAAGATGGCCGAGTAGAGACAGGGCCGACGGAAGGGGATCCCTGAGGGGATCGCTTCGACATCTAAACTCACAGTCCAGAGACGGCTCCTCGCCGACAATGCATCAGCAACTGAGCAAAGAAGAACCGAAGGAGTGGGTTCTCCCAGGGCTCACTTCGGTGCAGAAGGTTCAATATCCTGGGACGGCTCCCTACCGATGGTCAGTAATGCCGAAGGGTGCTCCTTCAGCCAGACAGGACAAAAGCCTCGACTGCAATAAAGATTCCCTTGGGGGCAGCATCTCGGGATTTGCGCGCATGGCAGACACACGCATGATACATAGATCATCTTTTCCGCGATTCCCGCAGCGACCATCTTTATCATCTTTTCCGCCGCCCAAGCCTGTCAGGCGGCGACGCCTGACATTGTCGGGGACCGACCGGTCGTCCAACCACTCAGACGCACAGGGGGACAGGTGCACTGCCTAATGGCACAGGCTGGGGGCTCACTCGTGCCGAAGCGCGTACTTCACACTCGTCGATAACCCTATATATAGTGGAGAGCATTCAATGCTTGAGGTATAATTTCTCTCATAACTAAGACTCTGTCCATTTGCTTTCTCTCTCTAAAACCCTTGTTGACTTAGCTATCGGAGAGTTCATCGGCGACATTTGTCGGTAGCCTAATGTGTTCTCTTTTGCAGCTTAGCTCAGCCACGTCCATCACCACCAGCAGTTCAGAATCACCACACGAAAGGCCCCCAACAAAATGTATGCCCCTCGTATTTTAAATGAATTAAATGTTAAAAAGACAAACACAATAAGTAAAAAGATGGGTATCAAAAAATATAATACATTTGTTTAAATAAATATTCGATATTTATATTTTTTTATTTTAATACTAAAATTTTGATATTTTTTGTTAATTTTTATTAATATTTTGCTTAAATGAATTAAATGTTAAAAAAATAAAAAAAGATAGTATAAATTAAATACAAAAAACAAAATAAAGAAAAAGAGATAATAAAGTTATTTTAGTAGTAGGACCTCCTATTTTGTCTGGGGTGAGGAGCAGTGCTAATTATGAGAACCCTTTATTCATAGACCGTATATTCATATGGTATACATATGGTGTACACAATAGCCCGTGTACATGTAGCATTTTTTATTCATACAGGATTAGTGTAGTAGGTATAGCAACGAGGTAGTTCGGATATTAGGTAGCAACAAGCTAGTTCGGATATTTGGCCTTGTAGTGAATCCATCTTTCTTCAACAGTTTTTCCACCAGGCAAGTCAGCAAATAAGGAATCACTGTAGTCTGTATCATATAGCTTATCATTAAGTGATGCCACAAACAAAGGAGACACAGCATCACAATAATCCAAAAACCAAGCCGTGACAACGAAACTCTCGTTCCACGTGTTGCCCTCACCCTTCTTCTTCCAATAATCGGGCACGTAACCTGCCTTGATCCTCA
>NMUG010013443.1:0-10107 GCA_002855965.1 Monotropa hypopitys
AAGGTGCAAGAATAGATGACTCAACCACTCACTCCCAATCTACAACAGTCTACCCAACGTCACGGGTTCCAAAGCGATTCGCGAGATCGATAGAAATTCCAAGAGCACGTCCATTTGAACAAGTGGAGGCAAGATTAGCGTCATTCGTTATCAGCAACCGGAATAACACGAAGAACTTTGACAATCGGTCAAAGGAGTCCGCCAAGAGACCGCGAATCCAACAGAGGGTTTTCACCCAACACAGTTCCAAAGAACGGAAACAATATTTGCACAAAAGTCGTCGTACCGCCAAACAAACTGCTGAAACGAAGGAGTGAATGCCAATAGGTGCATAGCCAAGATTGGTTCCTCTCCCGAATTGAATTATAGAAACAAACAATTGCCAACTTGAATTTCCCTATTGCTGCTGCGCAACTCTGGTACCGACCGAAGACAGTATCGTCATCTGATCCACACTATGCCTTGAAGTTCACACTCTACAGTTTACCGTCAACAGAGTACTCGAAGGAGAAGTCGCACGGTTATAGCACAATCAACGGGTAAGTCACAGGGGGACTATCATTCAACAGGGATTCCATAATTCAACCACGCAACAGACCAAGTCCGAACATGTCAATCAACGAAGTACGAAGATCAGAACGAAGAGTGCCAGTGTCCATCAAGCCAAGTGCCACACAGAAGAGAAAAGGGACAACTCCCGACTCGGATGTGGACACTAAAGTCACCGCCGAGCCAGACACGACTGAACAGAACAAAATAGGGTGATTGGCGCATAAGACGTTGCCAAAAAGAGTTCACGATGAACGGAACCGAACAGAAAAGTGCTCCAACCGAATAGCATCTATTGCCGCGCACAGGAATAGCCGAATGGAAACATGGCCGCACAAACACATGGCTGAATAAAAGCCAGCTAAACGAGAACACAACCGCACTGGGGTATTACCGAGCCAAAGTATCGCCGATCGGAATAATACATTGCAAAACGTAGGTGCGGGATTTAAATCGTCCATTACCGCACTGGGCACAAAACTTGCCGTGCTGCCGGGACCATGCCGTACAAGAACAGATCCGAAGAAACCAGGGATCACAATCATACAAGGTAGAGAATCAACTGGCCGACCTAGACAAGGCCGCACTAACGGAGTGCTACCGTGCAAGAATACGTTGGATGTAACACCCTTAAAATTTGAAACCATATTTTTTTTGAAAGATATAAAATGGAGATATTAGAGCACATGCATAAAAAGTCTAATCCATAATCATCACCATTCCCACAAACATTTAAATGATCCATGCCACACACATCACATGAGTTTAGAAAGAAATACATGTCTGGGTATTAATTCTTACAAAACAACAAATATAAAGGAAAGATGAAAAACAAGTCCATCCATAGGACTAATGCTCCAACGCTTCTTCAAACCATGCTTGAATCCACCAAGCTATGCCATAGGTTCCTTCCCTAAAAATAGAAAGGGTTAGGCCACGCCTAGTAGTAAAATCCCAAACAAGATTTCATATGATTGAATACACAAAAGAGAAGAGGTGCAAGCATAGAAGTAAGACCAAATATTGAAGTGCGACTATCAAGTAAAGGCATAGTGTTTCAAAACGTTCAATATGATTGTAGTGTTTAAGTACCATATATCCATCTTTTTGTCCAATGAGAGTGTCCACCAATTTCAACGAGTTACATGGCTAGTTCCGTCATTAGGGGCTCGTCAACCTCTAAACGTAAATTTCCTAGTGATTTCCCGGCCTGCCGAGAAGGGCCAGTCAACCCTCCAATGTGCATTGTCGTGGGTGCTCGCACTTGCCACCCAAGGTATACCACCCATATCAATAGCCAACTCAATTTCCACAATTCACATCAAGTTCCCCGTATAGAGTAAAGGCCAAAGGCCATAACACAATTCTCATATTTATTCATCTCATGAATTGGTCAAGTACCAAGTGTCAAATTCTCATAAATCATAGGTGTTCCCATATGTCAAAACGTACGATATTTCGTGAATTGCATGTATCTAGGCTCCAATTACATTTTCCCCAAATTTCCATACTTGCTCAAAATCTAGGTTTTTAACAAAATTGGGGCTTTTGGTTTTCAAGCAAAGATTAATGAATTTAAGGTGTCAAGGAACCCATACACATGTCAATTGCTCAACCCATACTAGAATAAGATCATAAATCAATACTAGACTTAATCCTACACAAACACCTAAATCTCTAACATAAAATCATGAAGATTTTAAGGTGTATAGCAAGGATATGAAGATACATGTTTAGAATCCCCTACCTCAAGAATAGGTACACACAACCTTTACTTGGAGCTCTACACACCAACGCAAAAGAGAACCACCACCGCGAAGCTTGGAACGCCCTCTACAACGTTAATGCTCCGCAAATCTTACGGAAATCACCCTAGGAGCTTCAAATCGAAGAGAGAAGGTAGAGAATGAGAGAGTTAGGGTTTTAGAAGGTAGAGAGAGAGACAATCTGATGAAAATGAGGTGAATTCGTGCCCTAGTTTGTATATATAGGGACCCACTTGAAAAGACACAATTACCCTTAATGAATCTGGAAAAACAGAAAATCTGGATGCGGCGACCGGTCGACGTCATCCGGTGTACCAGTCGGCAAGAAGAAATTCGAACTTCATACAATTCTCTGAAATCCCGCGACCGGTCGACGACGTACGGTGTAACGGTCGGTAAGAAGAAAATCGAATTTCTCAAAACTCACTGAAATTCCACGACCGGTCGACGATATATGGTGTACCGGTCGGGAAGAAGAAAATCGAATTTTCCAAAACTTACTGAAATGACACGACCGGTCGACGATATGTGGTGTACCGGTCGTGGAGAAGAAAAAGATGAATTTTCTGAGTTTTGTTTCTCTAAGCACACTTCCGACAAGGTTTTGACGATTTTCTAATGATCAATATACGTAGAACTTCCTAATTATTGTACGGACTATTATACGATGATTTAAAGTATATTTATAATTTATATAAAATTTTTGGAGTGTGACAAACTCCCCCTCTTAAAAGAATTTCGTCCTCGAAATTTACTAAAACGAAAGTGCGATAGAAAAGAGTCGAAACGTTTACCTTATTCGAAAAGCATAGGATATTTCTCCACCATCTCGTCACGTCTCTCCCAAGTCGCTTCCTCCAAACCGTGGTTCTTCCAAAGGTCTTTCACTAACACAATCGATTTTCCGCGCAAATTCTTCTCTTGCGTGTCTAGAACACGTAACGGTTGCTCTTCATATGAAACGTCGGCTTCCAATGCTAGTGTAGACCAATCTAAGACGTGAGAAGGATCCGGTTCATATTTCCTAAGCATAGAAATATGAAAAACATTGTGGATATTCGAAAGAGTATAAGGTAACGCTAAACGGTAGGCAACTTCCCCAACTTTCTCAATGATGTCGAACGGACCAATATAACGCGGTGCGAGCTTCCCCTTCTTCCCAAAGCGAGATGTCCCTCAGCGAGGAGACACCTTCAAGAAAACATGATCGCCCACTTCGAAAGACAACGGTCGACGACGGTTATCGGCATAACTTTTGTATCGGCTTTGAGATGCTAACAATCTCTGACGAATCTTCTTTACTTGCTCGGTAACTAATTGCACACTCTCCGAACCCATCACTGCAGAATCTCCAACCTCGGTCCAACAAACTGGTGATCGACAAGGACGGCCATACAAAGCCTCGAACGGTGCCATGCCAATGCTAGATTGGTAACTATTATTATACGCAAACTCGACCAATGGTAAACACTCCCACCAACTACTAAGGTAGTCTAGAACACAAGCCCGTAGCATATCCTCCAAGATTTGAATCGTGCGCTCCGATTGCCCATCGGTTTGCGGATGAAAAGCGGTGCTGAAATGCAAGTCGGTACCGTAAGCTTTCTGCAGACTTCTCCAGAAACAAGACGTAAAGCGCGGATCGCGATCAGAAACAATAAACAACGGTGCTCCGTGGAGACGGATAACCTCGCGAATGTACAAATGTCTCAAAGAATCCACTGACTGTGACAAACGAATCGGCAAAAAGTGAGCAGATTTGGTCAATCTGTCAATGACAACCCAAATGGAATTCTTCCCATCCTGCGATCTCGGCAAACCCGAAACGAAATCCATGGTAACGTGATCCCACTTCCACTCTGGAACTGGAAATGGCTGCAACAAACCTGCTGGACGCTGGTGTTCCGCCTTCACCTGCTGACAAGTCAAGCATCTCATCACGAACATAGCAATATCTTTCCTCATCCCCGGATGCACCCGGATGCACTACAAAAGGCGAATGATGAAACTCGTGAAGAATTTCCTATCGACACTGCAACGGTACAAGAAGCCTCCCTTTGAAACGAACACTGCCATCCTCGAAAATAGCCCAACCAACTGGAGCCTCACCATCCACGCATCTAGAACGAACTCTCAAAGTCTCATCATCAGTAGCTTGTGCCTCAATCACACGTTGCGATAACTCCGAATGAACGGTCAAGTCGCACAAAGTAGCACCACCTCCAACGTCTTCAGCATGCAAAACGAAATCACCCAGACCCGAAACGCTTTTCCAATCATGAATAGCTAAATGAGCTAGGTGACAAGACCTACGACTCAAGGCGTCCGCAACCACATTTGTTTTCCCCGGATGATACTGAAGCTCGAAATCATAATCTTCAAGGTGCTCCATCCATCGGCGTTGCCTCAAATTGAGCTATTTTTGCGTAAATAAGTACTTGAGACTTTTATGATCTAAAAATACCTCGAACTTCTCGCCATACAAGTAGTTTCGCCAACTCTTCAAAGCAAAAATAATAGCGGCAAGCTCCAAATCATGTGTCGGATAGTTTCTTTCGTGCGTCTTCAATTGCCTCGAACCATATGCGACTACCTTTCCACCTTGCATGAGAACGCAACCCAAACCTTCCCGAGATGCATCACAATAAACGGAATAACCCACTCCCCTCTCCGGCGCAATCAGAATAGGCGATGAGGTCAAATGGCCCTTCAACTCCTCAAAAGCGGCCTCACACGCGTCATCCCAAACAAAACGAACATCTTTCTGCGTTAAACGAGTCATAGGAGCGGCGATACGAGAAAAATCAAGAATGAACCGACGGTAGTAACCGACAAGACCCAAGAAAGTACGAACCTCGAACACATTCGTCGGCCTTGACCAAGAAACAACACCATCAATCTTCACTGGATCCACTGAAACTCCCTCTTGGGACACAACATGACCCAAGAACTTCACCTCGGACAACCAAAACTCACATTTGCTCAGCTTTGCATACAATCGGTGCTCCCTCAAAAGCCCAAGAACAATACGAATATGCTCACCATGCTCCTCGGAAGTAGCCGAATATACCAAAATGTCGTCCACGAACACCACCACGAACTGATCGAGATAAGGACGGAAGATACGGTTCATCAAATCCATAAAAGTAGCCGGCGCATTGGTTAGCCCAAATGGCATAACCACGAACTCAAAATGCCCATAGCGGGTACGGAAAGCAGTTTTAGGAATATCTTCATGACGAACAAGCACTTGGTGATAACCGGATCGCAAGTCGATTTTGGAAAAGCAAGTCGAACACCTCAATTGGTCGAAAAGATCATCTATTGTCGGCATAGGATAACGATTCTTAACGGTGACACGGTTTAGCTTCCTATAATCAATACACAAACGAAGCGTTCCGTCTTTCTTTTTCGCAAACAAGGCAGGTGCTCCCCAAGGAGAAGAACTAGGATAGATAAAACCTAACTTGAACAACTCCTCTATTTGGGACTTCAACTCCCTCAATTCGGCTGGTGCAAATCTATACAGAGGAACAGATATAGGCGCGGATCCTGGAAGAAGATCAATAGAAAACTCAACATCTCTAACAGGAGGTAAACCCGGTAACTCCTCTAGAAAGACGTCCGAATAGTCACCAACCACCAACGGCAACTCAACACAACCCGAAACGTCATCGTCCAAAGCCAAACTAGCAAGCATGCAATGAATCGAAGAAGACTCCGTATGGTCAAGAAGAACGGATGTCAATGTTTCTCGACGATCTCCATGGAAATAAAAATACTCCCCGTCCGCATCGCGAATAAGAACTCAGCGTCGGTAGCAATCGATAGTGGCATGATGAGAAGATAGCCAATCCATGCCCAAGATGAGATCGAAACCAGCCATATCAAGAACAATAAAATCGAAAGTGAATCGTCGATCTTCAATAGTCATCTCACACTGACGGCAAATATAGCTCAACGGAATGCGACCTCCTACCGGCGACTCAACTACAAGAGGAGGATCAAACACCTCCAACTCTAACCCCAACGCTAACGTAAATGAGAAAGCCAAAAAGAAATGTGAAGCGCCCGAATCAATAAGAATAGATGCCCAAGAATGGTAAATAAGAATCATACCACGCACAACCGAAGTCTCTGGTGCCTCTGTAGTAGCTGGCTGCTCTATCGCTGGAACTGCATAGACTCTACCCTGTGTCATCGATGTCTGACCTGCTCCACTGCGCTGACCAGAGACTGCCCTGGACCAGATGAACCTCTCCTCACAAATCTGGAACCCTGACTGGAAGGTACAGGAGCACGCTGGAACTGCTGTTGCTGCTGCTGTGGCTGATAAGTCTGACGAGGCTGCTGAACTGAACCTGCTTCGCTGCGCTCTCCCCCCTTAGCCTAACAAGACCTGGATGTGTGACCCGCCTGCCCACACTCGAAACAAATAGTCTGATGACACTCTAAACGGTAATGACCCGGCTGATTGCACTTGTGACACACGACCTCCACCCGGTGAGACACACCCTGACGATTTCCCTGTGACTGTGATCTCTGACCCCGCTGAAAATGAGAAGGCTCACGCGATCTCTTCCTCCCGAAACTGCCTAAGGAACTGCTCGATCCCAAAAACTGCCTTCTAGGCTCCCAAACTTTCACTTCTCTGACCGGCTCCATCTTTGACTCAATCAACCTGGCGCACTCCAGCAAATCTGCATAAATCCGGATACGATGACCCACAACCAAACGCTGAATGTTTGGATGTAAGCCCTTCTCAAACCGCTTACATTTCTTCTCCTCGGTATTCACCCAATCGTGGGCGAACCTAGCCAATGACTGGAACTTTGTAGCATACTGATTTACCGACAGTGAACCTTGCTCTAACTTCTCAAATTATTCACGCAACTTGTCACGAAAGGACTCTAGAAAGTACTAACTCTCGAAAGATGACTCAAAATCGACCCAAGACATACCAACAATAGGATCAACAACGACTTGGGGATTAGCAACCCCAAGTGCCCGCAAAGCATCACGTCTACCGTCCACCAAGGTTGACCACCATTCACTGGCCTTGCCAATGAGCTGAAAGGAAGCAAGAGAAATCCTAATCTTGTGGTCGCCAATCTCCAACATCTCAAAAATCTTATTCACCTCCGCCAGCTAATGATTTGCTTCGATAGGCTCCACCTCGCCATTGAACTTTGGAGGGTCCATGCGACGAAACTCACGAAGTGCATCAGAAAGATGACTCCCAGCTTGATCCCTAGCTGCTGCGACACCCCTACTAGCCTCCACTACCGTGGTAGCAATCTCACGGATAAACTGCCCAGCGTTGGCCAGCCCTCCGGGGATAGCCCCTTCGGCCTGAGCCACGTCGGGAAACTCCATTGGCTGCCCATTCACTTGCTCACTACTCGCATCAGGGATTTCAACTCCACGGCGTCCATGACCCCTAACACCTGCACGACGTCCGGCCATTTCTATGAGACAAGACGAGTAACAATCAACAAAGGAAGGAACCGAACAACCATATCAACAAACAAGGAGAGTACTAGATACAACGTAGGAATAACGGCAACATACCCCAACAAACACGATGACGCAGAAGTACTCAACCCACAATTACTAGGGAACCTTTAGAAAGAATGGCACCCTTTTTATACCCCACACACACTTACTTAAAAACTTTCAAAACAACTTATGGAACCCGCATTCAATATTGTGTCTTAACTTCATGCCATGCACACACGAGCAATCATATGAACCCAAGCCCGATGCACCCAAGTAGGACTATGTGTCCTTTCCCAATGTCCTAAGTTTTTACAACCATTTTTGCTCTGATACCAACTGTAACACCCTTAAAATTTGAAACCATATTTTTTTTGAAGGATATAAAATGGAGATATTAGAGCACATGCATAAAAAGTCTAATCCATAATCATCACTATTCCCACAAATATTTAAATGATCCATGCCACACACATCACATGAGTTTAGAAAGAAATACATGTCCGGGTGTTAATTCTTACAAAACAACATATAAAGGAAAGATGAAAAACAAGTCCATCCATAGGACTAATGCTCCAACGCTTCTTCAAACCATGCTTGAATCCACCAAGCTATGTCATAGGTTCCTTCCCTAAAAATAGAGAGGGTTAGGCCACTCCTAGTAGGAAAATCCCAAACAAGATTTCATACGATTGAATACACAAAAGAGAAGAGGTGAAAGCATAGAAGTAAGACCAAATATTGAAGTGCGACTATCAAGTAAAGGCATAGTGTTTCAAAACGTTCAATATGATTGTAGTGTTTAAGTACCATATATCCATCTTTTTGTCCAATGAGAGTGTCCACCAATTTCAACGAGTTACATGGCTAGTTCCGTCATTAGGGGCTCGTCAACCTCTAAACGTAAATTTCCTAGTGATTCCCCGGCCCGCCGAGAAGGGCCATTCAACCCTCCAATGCGGATTGTCGTAGGTGCTCGCACTAGCCACCCAAGGGAAAACCAGCCGTATCAATAGCCAACTCAATTTCCACAATTCACATCAAGTTCCCCGTATAGAGTAAAGGCCAAAGGCCATAACACAATTCTCATATTTATTCATCTCATGAATTGGTCAAGTACCAAGTGTCAAATTCTCATAAATCATAGGTGTTCCCATATGTCAAAACGTACAATATTTCGTGAATTGCATGTATCTAGACTCCAATTACATTTCCCCCAAATTTCCATACTTGCTCAAAATCTAGGTTTATAACAAAATTGGGGTTTTTGGTTTTCATGCAAAGATTAATGAATTTAAGGTGTCAAAAAACCCATACACATGTCAATTGCTCAACCCATACTAGATTAAGATCATAAATCAATACTAGACTCAATCCTACACAAACACCTAAATCTCTAACACAAAATCATGAAGATTTTAAGGTGTATAGCAAGGATATCAAGATACATGTTTAGAATCCCCTACCTCAAGAATAGGTACACACAACCTTGACTTGGAGCTCTACACACCAACGCAAAAGAGAACCACCACCGCGAAGCTTGGAACGCCCTCTACAACGTTAATGCTCAAATCTTCCGAAAATCACCCTAGGAGCTTCAAATCGAAGAGAGAAGGTAGAGAATGAGAGAGTTAGGGTTTTATAAGGTAGAGAGAGAGACAATCTGATGAAAATGGGGTGAATTCGTGCCCTAGTTTGTATATATAGGGACCCACTTGAAAAGACACAATTACCCTTAATGAATCTGGAAAAACAGAAAATCTGAACGCGGTGACCGGTCGACATCATCCGGTGTACCGGTCGGCAAGAAGAAATTCGAACTTCATACAACTCTCTGAAATCCCATGACCGGTCGACGACATACGGTGTAACGGTCGGTAAGAAGAAAATCGAATTTCCCAAAACTCACTGAAATTCCACGACCGGTCGACGATATATGGTGTACCGGTCGGGAAGAAAAAAATAGAATTTCCCAAAACTTACTGAAATGACACGACCGGTCGACGATATGTGGTGTACCGATCGTGGAGAAGAAAAAGATGACTTTTCTGAGTTTTGTTTCTCCGAGCACACTTCCGACAAGGTTTTGACGATTTTCTAACGATCAATATACGTAGAACTTCCTAATTATTATACGGACTATTATACAATGATTTAAAGTATATTTATAATTTATATAAAAATTTTGGAGTGTGACATTGGACACAACCAGAGAACGTTGTAACATGGATCGAGACCCAACCAACCGAATACAAGATAATCACATCTGAGACTTGCCGTAACTACACAGCACATG